>JANIJG010018465.1:0-23796 GCA_024611175.1 Megaceryle torquata | reverse complement strand
ATAATGAGTATATATGCATTTTGTCTCATCTTGGACCAGTAAACAGGGTTGCATTTCTCTGAAAGAGGAAAGCAGGTGGAAGAAGATACTCTTTGCAGTATGGTTAGGTACACCTTTCCTGACAGACCTCAAATGGCACCAGTTCTTAAATGCACTGAATCTCTGTATTTCTGAAAACAGAAAAACTTAAAAAAATAAAATAAAATAAATAAAATAAAAATTAAAAAATTCAAGTTTCTTCCCTTTTTACATCCTTGTAATGACATCAGCATCCAAGATAGAAACCCAAACCTTGCTGCCATGCCAGGGGTCAGCCCCTGGCACTGCTCTCTCTCCTGAGAGTTGTTTCTGGGGTGGAGGCAGAGGCATCCCTCAGCCAGGAGATGAAGTTTCAGTGGATACAGTGTTAAGGCTGTTTTCACACTGCCCACCCTGAAGTGCTAGAGTAGCTCTGAGGTGCCAGGCCCGTCTTGTGGAGGGCTTTTGTACAATCCTGAGTGCCACATAACCATCACACTAAAGCATTCGGTTAGCAACAGGCTGCAGTCTTCAGCTGGGTCTCACCCTTGTTTGTATATGACAGTACCAATATTGACATCCTGAACGGCTAAAGATTATATGCTGCAAATGTCACCTGGCCCCTAAAGTGAAGTAGAGAAAGCAAACCAGGTTGCCTATATGAACTGCCTCTCCAAACCTTGCCTCAAGCACCATTCATCCCCCTGGAACTTACTGTAGCTACACACACTTTGTGGTCTCTCCTGCTCACTGTAGCTTTGGCACTTCTCCAGGACAGGTCCAGGCCACAGGGCTGAACCGCAGTACCATGAGATCCCCAGTTTCAATTTAAAAATAACCACCACCCCTTAGATGCCATTCTGGCTTCCTGCAATGCTTCTCTGACACAGCCCCTCCTTTGATGTCCTGTCAGGATGACACCATGACAGGACCTCGTTTCCAAGCCAAGAGGCATGTTTGCATGCAGCTGTGTTGACGATTAGATCTATGAAGATTCCCAAGTACGATAAAATTCCCAGAGGACTTTGCACTATGAGTTTCTACTACGTGTGTGCCAGAGGGGTGTAGAGCCCCTCTGACCTGATGTGGCAGCATTTTAAACCCTCTTTGCACAGTTGTTAGCACCTTTGTGAGGCATTGGGTGCCATGGGAGGGGGATCATGACCTATAAACACAGCACACATCCAGAGAGCAGGCTCTTACCACACTCCCCATGATACTCATCTCCAGATAGAGACGGAAAAGCTGGAACAAACAAGACATGACTGCATTATCGCCTGACTACATTGCCTGGTGTTGCTCTGGGATCCCCCTTCCTCTTGTTTGTATTTTATCTTCTGAGCCTGCAAAGCTTCAGTGACCCTAAATCACCTCCCTGACCATTTTCCTAGCACAGCCCTGTCACCTCCCCATCCAGAGGCCAGGGATACTTCAGTAAGACTAAAACCAATACCTATTTATCATTCCTCCTTTTCCCAATTAAAGAGACCAGAGGATGTATCAGACCACAGCTGAGCTCCTGGCACTGGAGCTGAGGTGAGTTGGTAAGCAAGCTGTGCAGCCCCTCCAGCTGATTCCTTTACCCAGACTAGCCTGGCATGCAACAAAGGGCAAAGGGACTGTGCTCTCCAGATCGATCTGCCTTACAGCTTCCCCCACTGCTAAATTTGTATTAATTTATAAAAAGCAATTGCCTAAAAGTATAGATACAAAAAATACCACTCCAAAGCCTCAAACCCAAAATATCAGGTGCCCTAACATTAGAGAAAGAAAAAACAATCAGGCAGCGCACTAATTCCCCAAGGAGCATGGTCAAGCTTGAGCTACTACCAAGATAACACCTGTAGGGAAATAAGCCACCAGGTGCAGAGGAATGGACTGGAGAGGCTCAAGGAAAAAAATAAAAGAAAAAATAAAAATAAACCAAGGAATTGCACAGCCTGGTTTGCCCATCATTAGCTATTATGCTTTAAGGACTTTACAGGTGTCTTCCAGTCCTTATCTCTGCTGAAGCAGCTTCCCAAATGTCCCAGTATCCCTTTCAAACCATCTGGCCCAATGTATCACATCCCAGCAGACTCCCAGCCAAAATGGCTTCAGTGCCTACTGCAGCAGCACAATAAAAGAGCCATCTTCTGTAGCCAATGGGACCTGATGGGCCCACTTTCTCTTGCCTCTACCTAAAGGGCCCTTACTTCTCTTAGAAGAAAAATTATCTCATACAAAAGCATACACATCCCAGTTTCTGAAGGAATGCACCTTCCCAACCATCCCTTTGGCAGCAGCCATGAGAAGACAGTCCTGTCTCTCTCACGCCCTCAAGCCCACACTGTGCAACAACAGCAGTAGTGTGAAAAGAGGATGTGTCCCATGCCAACAGAAATGTGAACTTAAGACGCTGATGATTCACCAGATGGCTTTGGACTTGTCACAGAAGGCAGGGAAACTCATTTGAAAAACCTGGCCCAGTCAACATCCTGGACTAGTAGCACAGAACCGGTGGAGTGGTTGGAGCTGAGCACCAGATGTGAGGAGTGCAGAGAGGCAATGAGAACCATGGGATTCCTCTGGGACTGCAACCACACATTAGGCAGGCAGCACACCTCACCTAGAGGTGCACCCGTCCCCCCCTTGCTTTTTTTTCAACCTTCATTAGATTTTTGGGTTTGATTGTCCTCATTCCACACAACAGCCAGTTGTGTGGACACAGCCAACACACAAGTCTGCTGCGAGCCTACAATTGGTGGGACAAGGGGACCCCACAGGGATAGATATGACCATGATTCCAGTTGGATTACTGAGCTTATTCACTCTTCCCCTACAAAGGTTTCAGCCAGAAACGGAATAAAAGGAAAAAGCTGCCCCATCTTCACAGTTTCAGAGCAACTGACATGTCAAGAGCAAAGCAGACAGATAAGCTGCACTATGAAGAAAGGAATTATAAAGAAGCTTTCTCTTGTCCTCAGGGTGCTTCCCTGAGTCAAGGGGTACCTACTCCCCAAAAAGCCACCAGCCCACACCCTCCTCTAGTCATGTGTCCTTCTCTGAGAAGGTGGGAATGCTCAGTTAGGTGCAGTCACTGCCTCCTCTCCTCCATTGCAGACTGATGCCCATTCCAGGTGCAACATACACAACCATGCATCAGTGAACAATGATCAGAGAAAGAGGGGAAAAGCTAAGGGGAAGGAAACAGCAGGGCAGAGAAAGCAAGGACAAGAACAAAAGTGAAAAGTGAGAAGGATGGTGAGAAGAGGAGAGAAGGATGGGAGAGAGCGAGAGCAGACAGGGATTTACTTTGCAAGTGGTAGCTAAAAATCTCCCAATGTTTATGGCAAATGATGCATGAAATACACTGTCAGGAATGTGATGCCCAGAACCTATTGCTGCTAAATATTTAATTTGATTGGCAGGGAGCTGTTAAAACCTCAGTGTCTGGATCTCAGGCTTCTACAGAACAACAGGTAAAGTAAATATATCAACATGTAGCAAATCACCTTGGGTACCATCAGCCTTTCCAACCTGCAGCATTGCACAGAGGAAAAAACTTGTCAATGGATATTAACAACAGTAGAAACAGACTACAACAAATACACAGCTTATGTGTCTTGGCTCCCACTGCAACCTAGAGACAAGTGGAAGGTGGATATGCTGAGTGTCTTCTTCAGAAATTAGAACACATTGCTGCAAAGTTCTCACACAATGCAGTTCATGCCTCTCAAGCACCATAAAGTCACGCAGAACTGTGGCACATTGAGGCTGCAGCTCTAATGGCCCACAGTTCCTTGCACACAATCCCTGAAGCAAATCTATGAACTGACCAAAGGCTGCCTCCAGCGATTAACTTCTACCGTCTGTCAAGCACGAAGCGGGTCAGAACATCCTATACAGTATCTCCTAATGCCAGAATATGAAAGTGCAGCAGGGCTGATGGGGTGCATGCAGGTAGGTAGCCCTTTTGGGTGTGAAACCTCATTAGCCAGCACTGCAGAATAGTGAGGGGACAACAGGACAGACAGCTGCTAGCAGGGATATATACATGCATACATTTGCACATCCAGGGCAGGCTCCAACTTTGTTGACTCTACTCACACAATTTTCGGAGCAGCTGCTGTCCATGCCCAGCCCTGGTGTCCCTGAGCCGGGATCTGAGCTGAGTCTGTGCTCCCAGACACTTCTTGGAGCTCTGCAAAGGAGGGGATTTTGTCTAGGCAAAGCTTTTCCATTTCAAACTACAACTCCATTCTTATGGAGAGGCAAACCCGGCCCCTCAGAGATACTCTGAGAAAAGAAACAGACTTTCTTCTTAATCATTTTGTACTGTTCAAACAACTCATTTCTAGAATGAAGGTGTTTGGGTGACTATTTATTTAGGTATAATGACATATTTGAAAAATTTCAGAGCTAACTTAAAGGTAGAAATATACTGCTTTGCTGCAGAGAACTCCAAAACGAGTTCCTCACCATCATCTAATGCAGCAGCAACAGGAGGTGCAATTCTTCCTAAGGACTCTACGGGTCCAGAGCATGTGGTTGACTCACTGCCCTGGCACTGCCAAGTGCCCAAAAGCTGCCTTACAAATAAATAGATAAATGAATACATCAGAGTGGAAAGATAACAAATACTGGGAAAAGCAACGTGCCTCATACTTGTTTCACCAAGGAAGGGGGATTTTACTGTATCCAAAACTCCTTATCACACAAGGTATCTGCAAAACTAGCACTGGCTGCAGAGCCTTGGAAGTCTGGGATGAGGGCTTCACAGGTGACACAGCACTGCACTCTTCTCTAGGCATAGATCTTGCAGGACTCATCATAGACTGGTATTCACCATCATAATTCTCCCATAACATTCCCCTTTCTATATTTCTGGCTTCTTTCCTGTCCTGTTGCAGCTGTTGAAGGAGCTGACTTCATCAGAATATGCTTTGTGAAGTGTTTTTCTGCTCTGTATGATGCTTTTACTTTATTTCTTTCAGTAAGTGCCAAACCACTAAAGAATGCCAAGGGTAGAGCTCTGAAAGTCAAGACCAAGAAAAGAGTAAGTATTTTTGCATGGCATCATCAGCTGAAAAGTCTCAATGCGCCTCACAAATGCAAAAGAAAGTGTGAGTTTTGAATGCAGCTGTATGGTGTGCATGTCCATCATCCCAGTTCACAGATGAACAGGTACACTGAGTGACTTGCTCATGGGCTCTGACAAATCTGTTTAAGACTTGTTCAACCACAGCTCTCCATGGCCATGAGAAGAGACCACCTGGAGCTAGCAAGGCAGAAGGAGACGTGGGTCTGTATTTCAGCCACTCCAGTTCATAGACTGCCATGCTGTCCTCAACCAGCAATGAAGGTGGGTTTGCCAGACCACTGAACTGCTGCAGGAACAAACTGCTGAGGCAGGGAAGGGAAACAACTTTATTGATTGCAGCTGTTGATTAACTGAAAAATAACCAGTGCATGGAAACATCAGATATAGGGACCTGTTATCCTGCCTTCTACCTTTACCCCAAGACCAGAACCTGTTTCGCTGATCCTGGGTTCTATCAGTGTTTGAACTCCCTCTTACAATTGCCCAGGAACTAGCTGTGTCACTGGGACACAATCATTGTCATACAGGGCACTAAGCTGAAGCATTTCTTTTCCAAACAGGTATCACAAAAGAACGAATTTAGGATGCTCTTTGCACCAGGCTCAACAGAGCCATTTACCCAGAGAGACTGGAGCCACCAGCTGAGATACTGCACTGGCTCGTGGCTTTGTTTCTTATCCTCACCTCTTCATTTCACTTGGAAATGTCAAGTTCCTTATCTGCTTTTAAGACTGAGTGCATTTCCAGGTATGGAATATTCTCCTGGCATCTGAAAATGGACTTCATATGAAAAAAAGCAACCAGAATTTCTAAAGTACAATGGGATGAGAAACAGCAATAAAAGGTCTCGCTACATATTTTCCCATGCAGGTCAAAATGAGGAGATCTAGTACTGCACAGAGATTCTCTTCCTTTTTTTTTTTTTTTAAACTAATTAAGTTATTTCATATCTCAAAAAAAGTTTCACACCAGAAGGGTTAAAAACCAAAACAAAACAAAACAAACTTATCTAATCCATGCTTTGCTGGGACTAGCTCTTCATTGCTTTTTTTCTATAAAAAGTGTTCATTCCATCTGTAGTGCCTCCATTGAAAAAGGCAGCATTCAAACAGATCCATAATCAAAGAAAGTATAATTAAACAGAAATATTAACAAATATGTCCTGAACAAATAACCTGCAAGGAAAAAGCACCACAGCACTGGTTCATTTAGAAGCTTAATAGCCCTTTAAAGACTATGAAATCATGTGATATCTTGCTGAAATAAGATCAGTTTCCTAATGCCTGTGTTGCCCCCTGATAAGTATCTAACATCATCCCTGGGGTATCTCTACTCATGGCAATTCCCACCCCAACATCCTAGCCTCCTTGTCAGCCAACACGGGCTTCTCCTTCACATAGCTGAAGCTGGGAAAAGCAGGGTCTAAGAGCCCACTTTCATCCAGATTTGCCCTTAGTGAATAAAGAGAATAATTGGCCCCTGTTCTCTCTTTATAACAGCCCTTTACAGATTTGCAGACAGTTAGGTTTCCACCCACAGTTATCTTTCCTCTAGACTGAACATGCCCGGCTCTCTTATCATTCCATACAGGACTCAGTGTCTACTGCCATCTATTCTTATCCCCTTGCTTGTTCCCCCTCCAGCCTACAACCTATCTTTTTAAAAACCCTGACATGGATGCAGCACTACATGATCACAGCCAAAAGGACAGGGGAGAAATGATCTACAGGTCCTGCAAATCAGAGCAGCAGGGCTCTTACAGGAACGCTGCATCCTTTCCCTCCTCTCCCAGAGAATTTTGGATGCTCCTTGTAGGAAAGCTCCCAGGACTACTTTCATTCAGACACTGCCATCACTTCCCTGGGAGTGGTACTTTAGTCTCTGCCATGCTTCACAGCGGGAACTGCGCTGTTTATTCAGCTCTTCCTTTTGTTCTCTTTGCTGCTATTGTTTAGTTACAGCTACTCCTCCAGTTCTGGGTTAGGTTCCTGCACAACTGCCGTAGCAGTGCAGACTGGGCACCTAACCAACAGCCTCTCTGACAGCACTAAACTATCCTTCATTCTCTTTCCCTCTCCTCCATGTTTACATTCTTAAGCACACACTTTTAAGGCAGTCAGCACATCTCACTTTTAATTGTCATTTGGCCAAGCTAAATGTAATTAGTTACTTTAATCTTCCCTCTTAGATCAATCCCTCCAGCATCTTAATCATTTTTGTTGCTCTGCTGAATTTGTTCTAATTCGCTAACATCTTTGGGGCACTGAGTTCTCCAGAAATGAACTCAATAGCCTAGGTACACTCAGACCAGGCACATTAAGAAAACATGACTAGAAACACACAGAAAACATTTCCTTGCTCCGAGATGAAAGAATTCCGTTTATGCAATCCAGAAACCACATCAGCCTCTTTGCTGCCGCATTGTATTGCAAGCCCATATCTCATTTGCTAACTGGTGTAACCCCAGTGTTATTTCTGGCATTACTGCTTTCCAGGGGTGTACCTCTCTCATCTCTGCTTTCTTTCTGAGTGCAGTCTGATTTTAACTCCTACTATTCAATTTATTATCCACTCTGCTAATCCCCAAATCCTATTCTGAGGTATGACTGCTTAGCCAGCTCTATATCTCAAATCTCTTTGATTTCCAGTGGAAATACTCTCACAAAGTAAATGGCGTGGGGTTTGTCATCAACAATAAAGTCAAGGCACATCCCTAAATTCACAAGACAATACAGATTTTTCACATGCCTGTCCCCAGCATCAGCTCCTCACCAGAACCTGTCAAAGAGTTTTCAAATGCTTAGTTCGGCTTTGGTGGCGTATCGAAGATGTGCCGCTGTGTGTCAGCTTTGCATCAGGCCCTGCTGCTCTCAGAAAAAGCAATGGCCCCTGAAGACCCATGCAAGGCCCTGTGACAACAACTGGAAGCACTGGGCAGGTGCCAATTAAGCATCCCCCAAATATATCACTGCTGGGGTACATTTCTGTACACTGCCTGTCTCCATATACACCCTCAAAGCAGGCATGGCACCTTCCTAGCCTACACATCAGCTTCCTCCAAACAGTGGTATCAAAGGCTCTCCTCCTCCTTCACCCCAAAGGGGGAAGGGGGGGGAAGGAGAAGCCTTCTTCAAAGCCTTTCTGTGAGACATCACATTGGTGCAAAGCACCGCAGATGCTGCCAAGCGCAAGGCAGTCACAGAAGCAGGGCCTGGGTGCAAAGAAGATTTTTTAGGATGCAGAAGAAAAAAAACCTCTTCCGCCTCCTCCAAAATTTCTCCCTCTCTAATCTCCTCCAAAATTCTTCCCTTGCACGTGCCCCTCCCCCCCACTCCACAGCAACCCTACAGATACCAGACCTTCTAACAGCTCTCAAACTAGTTCAAAGGCACTGAGACAGGTGTGGCTGGGGACAAAGCCACCCTATCACATGCAGGGCTGCCCTTACCCTGAGCTGGGGTTGATAGCATGAAGTCCAGCTGGGCTTCTCCAGCCTGGAAGAAGGGGAAGAGAATGGAGAAGCAAGAGGAACATGGAGTGCTGCAGAATCAGGGGTGGATGGAAAGTCAGCCCTGAGCAGCACTGATGCATCAGAGAAGTTGTGGATGCTCCATCCCTGGATGTATTCAAACCCACATTGGATGGGGCCTTGAGCAACCTGCCATGGAAGGCAGGTTGGGACTAGATGATCTGTAAGGTCACTTCCAACTCTAACCATTCTATGATTCTATGATCAGTTCCAGGGTTGTTCAGCTCTGTGAGGGAGGTGCTGCTCAGCCCAGTCCTGTTTCTGCTAGCCACAAGGCCACTGCAGCTAAGCAATGTGTAAATAAAGTAGATCAGTACTCCTTGCTACTGTGCCTCTGCCCTGGGCCCCAGATGAAGAGAGGCACATTACCCACACCAAGCAGGATGGGGCACCACTTTCCCTCTCCAAAGAAAACAAGAGAAATTAAATCATTGACTAGTGCCTCCCACCCTTTCCCAGGCATATGTACTGTTAGAGCAGGTAAAATTATGAAAAAGTTATCTCAGTGCCACATAGTCCAGACTTTTCCAGGACCAGAATGCAATTTATTGCCAGTGAAAGTCCAGTGAGATGTAAAGTCTGTTCTGCTGACACCACCTACTCTCATGACCCATGTCAGCCCACTTCCTCCTCACCAGCAGCAAGAGAAGGTTTTCTGCTTAACTTTCCAGTCTCTCATGCCAATAGAAAGAAGTGAGAGAAGAAGCTTAGCACAAGTCATTTGAAAAGACACAATGTGTGTGAATTCACTGGATTTATGACAATTGTTAGTACCACCACAAAGATCCTTGCTACAAGTAACAACATAATAGTTTGAGCAGAGGGAAAACAAAGTGGACTGAATCAAAGTACAAAACTGCAGAGCACCCATCCTTTGGATGTTCAGAAAATGCGAGATGATGCAAATGCACACATATACCTCTCCCATACCTGCACTTTGCACTGACTTGAAGCCCATAAGCCCTCCTTGCAGAAGGCCAGTTTACAAGATCCTGAGGTGCTTTTAGCCTGAAAAGAAATACCAGACCTATGCATCCAGTCACGTGGTTTGGCTGGAGCTCCTCTCCTCCAGATGTATCTCCTGGCACAGACCAAGGCTGGGCACTTTCTGCCAAATGCTGATCAGCATATGCTAGACCAGCTTAGCTAGGATGAAGAAGGTCAGCTTGGCTTCAGGCAACTAGGAGTTGACTATAGCCAAGAAAAACAGCGTGTCTCTTACCATCGTGCTTTAGCAAGCCATGAAACAATTCTCAGTTACATCTTCTCCAAGCCCTCCAGTTTTGCACCAAGGTACTCCATTAAGTGTACTGCAAGTGCTGCTCAAGGTTGTATGGCTGTTCCCCAGTATGTTTATTTTCTGGTATGAATGCATAATGTTTCATTTCCGGTTATGTTAAGAGGCACAGCTTAACCTGCTGCTTCCAAGTGAAATTTGCCTTCTCTTTATATTGCTATGCTGATCTTTTATTGAATGGACTATTTCTGGATGCTTTTATCCAAGTTCTGAATTTCTTTATCTAGTGTAATAAATGTGGCATTTCAGTAAAGCCAAGGTTCAACGTGAGTCTTTCGTATATGAACTTCTCTAAACACCCAAGTTTCACCTAAAGAACAAGTAGATTTGTCATAACCAGGAGGAGCATTAGATCAAAGACTGCCTTCGTACCATCTCCTTTAAGTTCACTAAATATTTAGACATCCTATAATAAAGGAAACTACAAGTTTTAAAGGGAATTTAGGTCTTCAATTCTTTCCTTTTTTCCTTCCCCCTATGGATCTCTTGACAGTGAAATCAAGTTCTATGATTCTCCATCAAGTTTTTTCCTGCAACTCTTAAACCATCATTTTATATTACTCTTTTTTAAATCATGCAGATTATGAGAAAACACCATTAGGTTTCTTTAAGAAGTCTCAAATTCTGTTCAAATGGAAATTTCAGCTATGCCAAATACAGTCATTTTAAGCAGTTCTTACCAGAGAGTCATTGATTTTTCTCCTCCAGGCACAGTCCATGAGGATTTGCAGGAGGAAACTCGACACAACTTAATCTGATCCCAAAACTGAATGTCAACGAGTTCCTGTACTTATTGCTGGTTTATACTTCAGGAAAGGCAACACATTACACAATCAAGAAAACACCTGAAAATGTACACAGTAAAAGAAATGTTGATGAATCTGTTAGCATCCTTGGTATCACATCATTTAGTGCTTGAAAGACAAGGAAATCATCCAATATGAAGACAAAAAATAACACCCATTGTATGCAGCTAACATCAAGGATTTACACAGCATTCATTGCAGGCATCAAAATAGCAGCCTAAAGAGTACCTTGATAGCTCTAAGATTTTCCTCAGATGACAAAAGTGAGGAAGTTTGCAAAAAATAATTCTTTGAAATTAAGCTGATTCAAGTAAATATTGCAAGCCCCTGCGACTTGTACCACAGAGCAGACACCCAAAGTTGATTCAATCCTCACCACAGCCAACGCCAAGATTCTTCCTGACTTCAAAGGGACAGCGGATCTGGCCTCTGGGCTGCAGCTGAACCCACAGGTAGCTACACATTGCAATTTGTCCTGCCACAGTTGCCGAATTACAGTAGCACAGAAGACTGTCATGTCAGAAAAGATACACAGATTTCTCTATTTCCCCATGCACTTAAAAGGACACAGTTAGACTGCTGGGGCAAACCTTCGCTCTAATTTTCAGTTTTGTTTTATTTTTAAGCTTCACCATGCAAGCAATATTTTCTTATGAAACAACTGCCTTGGTGGAGAAAGGCAAAGCTTCTAAATGCATGCAAATATATAGAAAGATGTATAATTAAAACCTTTTAAGGACAATGTCATTCTTACACCAGCTCCCTCCTGGGACATAGTGGTTATAGAAGAAGCAAGCCCTGGCCATCTCTCCTCATCCTTCCTGCAGCATCCTGGAGGACAGTTCTCTGTGGGGTACCAAAGATCAGCCCTACGATACTTTGTCATGTTGAGGGACCTCATATGCTGGTTTACCACCCTCTGGCTCAAAATTAAGGACAGAGAAATCCAGAGATTGTGTCTGGGCTGAGCTATAAGGACATTGCTGTTTCTTGCTAATTCAATTCACATTTGGGTGCCATTTATATCAGACCCTGACTAAGGGATCTCCAGGCCTTCAAATTCAAAAGAGATGGACTATGAAGTAGCCAGTTTTCTTATAGTAGAAAAATACAAGAGGACCAGGGATTAAGAGACTTGAGATTCCTCCTGGAATGTGACTGTTTTCCAAACTAGGTGGTGGAAAAGGGATAATTTAACACAGCTCCTGTCTTTTCCAGCCTCCAACCCTGTACATGCATACACAGAGAATGAAAGACTTAAATACTTTTAGGAAGCTCACCCATGTATGCTGCCTTTATAGTCAACAGGGATTAGTTTCTTCACAGGACAAACTGGAGCACATGCATTGGGCTCCTGCTTCACACTGCCCTTGGAAGGACACCTTCTTTCTCCACTGACTCCCTGGAGATCCTTGGGAAACTAGTCTCCAATAGCCAGTGTTAGCTTCTGGAAAAACTCCCCTTTCCATATAAAGGTCAAATATCTCACCAAGCTTATAAAGTAAAATGTATAATGAACAACAAGAGGGGATATACTGAGGGATATGAACTGCAGGAATGAAAATCCCAAGAGATCTTAACTATATGGAGACAACTCTAAACAAATACCTACACATTATAGGAAATTATAAAAAAAAGAAATCATTAAAGCAGTAATTTTGGTTTCCTGTCAAGTAAATATATATATAGCTGTTATCCCTCATCCTTGGTTTAAGAGCATTTGCTTGAGGATCATGACTTTAGTCCTTGGGAATTCACTACTTCCTGTCACTTTTTCTCCCACACGGAGTTAGCACTAGAGCTGGATACTAAATGAAACATTCTGTTGTCGCTGGGAAATACAAATGCATCCAAAGCAGACCAAGAACAAACCTGCACTGCCTACTTTGGAAGGAGAATTAGCTCCTGTGTCTCCCATATCTCAGAGGACTCCATAGCCTCTGGGCTACGCAGCTTGCTTCTCCATTTCTTTAATGCTGAAGTAATTTCCTGTTATATGAGTAATTATGTTGGGCCAAAGAAACAAACTACCCCCATAGCCCAGTCGTTAGAGCACTGCCTCCCCAGCACAATGAATAGGCATTTATATAAAGTAGAGCAGCTCCAACTGGAAAAGCTCCAACTGAGAAAGCATTACTGCAGAGGACCCAGTAGTCTGGGCCCTCACATTGGCTACAACAGCATTGGGGACAATTCCCCACTCCAAAGTACACAGAATAGGAATGCATCACCCAAAACCCAGTTACTTTTCTGCCTACCAGGCTGCTAGCTATTCTGGGCTTTTCTCTGCTTTTTCATGAAAACACATCAACTCTCTGATTAATTTCAGTACAGGACTAGCAAAATCTGTTAAATTAATATTTGGAGGGGGGCAGTGAACCCATTTACTGCCACATTCACTCTGTTACAAACCTCTCCTGTCAAAAGCTTCAACCATCACTTCTAACTTCAAAAGCTGAAGTCAGGGATCTCTACAAGCTGTGAACAAGGACCATGATTTCACCTCAGTGTCCTACCAAGAAAAACCTATGAGAATATTAAGTCAAAGTATGTCACTAACCAACATTTGTCTCCTATTGTGTATCTCCTAGTTTCTGAAAGTTATTCCTCTCTCCAGTGAAAAAAAAAAAAAAGCCAATGCACAGAAAGTGTTGCTTGTGTAAGACACCTGCTGTGGCTATCCAGCTTCTTCTTCAGAGAGCGCAGCAAAGTTCTCTGAGCCCTGAAGTTCAGTGAGCCTTTTAGTCCCTTTACTCTCCACTGAAATGGTGCAAATTAAAAGTGGATAAATCATGATCCTTTCAGATCCCTCTGAATCCCTGGTTTGAAAGTTTGCAAACTTTCAGGGATTCAAAGAGACCTTTCTGTAAGAGTCACTACTTTTCCAGGCAGCCATCCCACAGCTACCCTATTTTTTCTAAACTACTTACTTTTTATCCCCTCCTGTTTAGAGTACAGACCCCCCATCATGTAATGAAATGATGGCAATGCCTTTTTTGAGAGTCCATTTATGCTTTTTGTGGTGCAACACTTTGTTATTTCCAGATGGAGTCTTAAAAGCCTCTTTCTAGAATACTCAAATACACGGTACCTCAGACCACATCTAGGTTGCTTTTATACTTTGACTTTAAATGTTTTCAGGACGTTATCGCTGCAATTTTAATTGTATGTAATATCCACCTTTTCAGTAATAAATTAAAGAGTAAATTCAAGTTGCATCAAAAACATGGAGAGCTGAAGAGGAGAGATTGTGAGAACAGATTATGTCATTCTGTCGCTTTCATTAGTCTCTCCCTTGGGGATTGTCAGCCTCTGATGTTTCAGCTTGCCTCTGCTGAAACACATCTGACACGAAGGAATCTCCCCTGACATGCTTAGGCCACTGACTACAGCAGCCAGCAATAACAGAGAATTATAAAGAAGGAGAGAGAGAGGGGTGTGCAGGGATACGCAGATCCCCCCAACATGCTTTCTGTGCAAGTGCACACCTATGTGCGAGTTGCCACAGGCTGGTGCATTTTTGTGCATTCCCTCTGCTATAACACACTTTGAATGCATTTCTCAGCAGAGTCCTGTGACAGAAAACCCCCAACAACCCACTCGTGTGCAATGAACGTCCCACTTTACCTGGCACAAAGAGATTCAAAGCAGTGACCCATTCTCATCCTCCTCCCGGAGCAGCTGGCATCACCACTGCACCTTTCCATGCAACAGCAAAGCCATTCTTCTCACTGCACGGGCTCCAAAAAGCACCTGCCCTCAGATGCTGTAAAGATTTAGGATTGCGCTTGGAATCAGAACCAGCTTCAGGGTCCTATCAGGTCTTCTGCAATTCATTTCCAGGCAGTATTTATTTAAGGCCTTCCCCTCTCACATTTCAAACATCACCTGTGTATCTACAGAATCTCATTCCCAGCTGGGGATGCTGGACTAGCAGAAGCCCCATTTGACAAAAGGAGACTACAGTCTCTTGTTATGGGAGACCACAACCTCTCACCTGCCAATATCTCTCTGTGACCTGTTCATAGCCCACAGCTGGAGGCATGCACAGCCACTGACATATTCAGCTATCATTGGGCTATTATGCATATCACCTGAAAACAATTTTCTGCTCATTAGGCACTCAGCTGTGATGTAGGACATGGCATTTGAGCTAGTAAATTTATCAGCAGGTTCATGACACCAAATATTATCTGTCTCAGCTGGCTCTTAGTAACCATCTCACCTTGTAGCTAAGTTTTACATTTGTTTCCTTTTGCAAAATCCTTCTAATTCTTCAGAGGTCTTACATGCAAGAAACTACCTCCATGTGAAAGAGTTGTGTGCATTAGCTCCTCAACAGGGCATGGTTAAATCCAATATAATAATTAAAAAAAAAATAAAGGGGTAAGAGAACTTATGTAATTTCCTTCATTTGAGTTTGAGTTTGTCTTAGACACCTGTACTGAAAACCCCTGATTCTTACAAAAAACCACCAGAGGTCAGGATTACACGACTCTTGCTCTGCAAAGAGAAAAAAAACATAATCCATCAGCAAGGTTGTACCATAGTCCTTACTTCTGCTGATGCACAGGAGGATACAAACTGGCATAGGCTTTAGGTCACATGTTCCCAGTGCTGGCCAAACTCACAGTCTCAAATTGGCACTTTCAGCCCTGTCAACTACTGGTAGGGGTACCTCTATTGACTCAAAGTAGGGAGACCCCTCTTTGAACCCATTAACAGAGCCACCTATCCAAACCCAACAAAGCACAGGAAGCTGCTCATACTCAGAGCACAGAGAGATGCAGCTATGAAGGCTGTCTAGTAAAGTGGTGATTCTCAGAAACCACAATGCTCATGGCTCCCCAAATGCCATTTTTATCTTCTGGAAGCAGAAAAGGTGAGTAAACAGAAGGCACCTTTAAACTGTAGCTCATCTTGCAAGACAAAAGAATGACATCATGAAATAGCAAAGTGCATTTTCACATTGTTCAGTATGTGATGATATGTCACCTCCTCTTGCAGTATCAGGTTTTGGTACACCATCTACTCAGATGCTGGGATAGTGTAACACCTTGAAAGTGATGGCTACAGACAAGCAAAGCTTCTTAATGAAAGGGACATGGTCTCAGTCTAGAACAGGCCATCTTATCACAGAATTCAAGAATCACAGAATGGTAGAGGTTGGAAGGGACATCTGGAGATCATCTCATCCAACCCCCCCTGCCACAGCAGGTTCACCTAGGGCAGGTTGCACAGGAATGTGCCCAAGCAGGTTTTTAAAGTCTCCAGAGAAGGAGAGTCTACAGCCTCTCTGGGCAGCCTGTTGCAGGCTCCATCACCCTCACAGGAAAGAACTTTTACCTGATGTTGAGGTGTGTTCACTGTGTTCCAGTTTGTGCCCATTGCCCTTTGTCCTTTCACCAAGCACCACTGAAAAGAGACTGACCCCACCCTCTTGACACCCACCCTGGAACTGTGCTTGAAAATGCTAATGCATTGTCCACATGGTACAGGTTTGTAAGTCTCTTCTGCACATATTTCTGTTCTGAAGCTCTAGTTGTCCCCCGGGACAGGATGCACTGTCACAATATACCAGAGGTTTTGAAAACCAAACACATTTGGGGAGCTCACAATATGCTCAACCTGTGCCACCAGTCAATAACATCATGTGGACTCCTACAGATACCATATGAAACTTGGAGCACAGTGCCAAACCCACTCAGGTGGGGAGGGTTTCCACAATGGGACAGTCAGTCCCTCCCTCCTGCACACAGAACAGATAGATTTCATTATCTTTCTTCCAAAGTTGTTTGGTTAGGCATGCAAATATCGTGATCTATGGTTCACTGGAGACAGGCTTTATTAGATACTAAATCCTGATAGTTCAGCACCTACATCTACCTTTAAATATTTTCAGTCACAGCTGTTCTGCCACGTTTATCAGCATCTTCTACTGTCACTAAGTCATTACTGCAGTAAACATTTAATTTGATGTTTGATGTGTATTCTCTCTGCTTCATCTTAAACTCATTTATTTCCTGATCTGTCCTCAGTGACTAATGAGAATAATTGGCCCCTGTCCTCTTTCTGTAACAGTCTTTTATGTATTTGCAGACAGTTAGGTATCCACCCACAGCTGTCTTTTCTCCAGACTGAACTTGCCTGGCTTTCCCAACCTTTCTTTACAGGTCTTGTTTTCCCTAATCTGTGAACATTGTCTTTGTTCACTCCCCCACACTCTCCCCAGTCCTTCCTTCTCTTAGAAGTGCAGCCCCCAACCAAAATGCAGTTATCTAAGCAAGGCTTAACCACATCTGTAAATAGGTATTAGACATATGGTTTCACCATTTTGAAGCAACAAGGATTGCATACAGAGATCACACACGGGACAGACAACAGGTCCAGTAGAGGGTGGTTGTAGCTAGACTGAGTGATTAATTTCTTGATCAGTGGTTCAAATCCTGACTGGGAGTGTAATAAGCAAAAACTGTTCTCATTTCATAACTAGATAGCTACAAACGGATGAAGTAGGGTAGGCTGACTGCTACATTGAGAAGTAGCCTCTGAGTTTGTCACATGGAGAGTTAACTGGACATGAGCTCCTATGTGCCTAGCATGCCAAGGGTGAGAGGAAGTGTCAGAAAAAATGTCCCATGGATTATTCATATCAGATAAACTGATAGGCCCACATCAGGTTTTGTGTAGGAGCAATCAGCAGATATAAGCCACCAAACAGACCGTGAAGACCAAATTCCCATTTTTCCCCTAAAAGTGTTTCTTCCCTAAAAATGTTTAACCACAGCCATGCACACCAATATTAATGACACTGTATATGCTCTGGCAGTACAGAAACATCTTTAGTATTCAGAGCTGGCAACCTAACATTTTACCTGAGACACTTTTGGTGATTCTTTACACTTTTGAACCTTCCTTGTGGATGCGTTCACAGGTTTAGGGAGTGAATGCTGCAGAGGTCTCAGTATCCCTTTCACTTTGAGCCAGTAACTACATTCTCATTTGAAATTTCTCTTTTTCCCCAGATGCTTAATCAACCCATCTATATCAGTGACTCTGAAATATAGTCTTTGACTGTTTGAGTTAGAAAAGGAAGAGAGACACCCAGCACACTATACAGTCTGCAAACACCCTCTGTATTAGGAAGTATCAGCCGGCAGGGAGTCTCAGAACATGTACCCTTTCCCTCTCCCCTTCTTTAGTGGCCCTGACTAAAGAAATGACAGTATTTTCATTCCCCTCATATTAACATATTCAGTGTGTAAAAATTAAACAAGAAGGCAGTCTCTCCTCCTGCCCAGAGCCAGCGCTCCCTCCTGCTTCTAAGAAAACTCTAAACAAAAAGCAGCCTTGCCTCGAGAGGTCCAAATTAGCCATGGCTTGAATTGACTTGAACACAGCACAGCTTGCACACTGCCTAGTGCCACGCATTTGTTTCTGAGCACATAGAGAGGTTTTTTTCTCTGCAGTTGACCTCAGGCACATGGAGGTATGCTGCCTAGTTTGCACAGATCACCACTGTGCACTCAGTCACACGTCACTGCACGATTCTATCTGGCAGCTGGTGGTTTGCACCTTAAGGAAGCCATGTGCTCTTGAACTATAAAGGGTGGGTTTGTTTGGATTATTTTTTTATCCCAACATGAAAGGTAGCTTTGATATTTAACCCAGCTGGGGCAGCGTCCTGGTTTCCAGGCAGTTAGCACCATGCTACTAATTTTGCTAGAGCAAGCACCAGTCCACACCTGCTAGGAACCTCCTCTCCTGCCTTCAGATGAAGCAAGATGGATGTCAGAGGGATGGTGAAGCCCCTTTCGTGGCCGAAGAGATGGTCTTTTTAGTTCCCATTGTGACGCACTTAGCTGAAGCAGAAACACAATACTAAGAAGAAGGGGCAAGGCAGTGGCAGCAGAAGGGCCATGCTTAGCTTTAAATATCCTATTTTCCTCTGGTTCCCATTCCACATATTTCAGTGCTGCCATCTTCAAACTGCCATTTCATCTTATGCAGGGAGGTACCCAGGGCAGTAACTAGACCATCTGACTGAGGCAAAGCAACAGAATTAGTAAGTTGATTCACTGTGGTTTAAATAATTCTCTTGGATGGATGGGTGGGTGGGGGACCAGGGTAATAGCAGATAACTTATCAGCCATGATTCTTCCAGCCACTCCCTGCTTTTCTATCAAGTATAAATATATCTCAAAGAAGGCTAATCCCAGAATTACAAAAGAATCAGGCAATCACAGAGTCCTGATATCAGGCAGAGCAGATACTACCAGCATCCCATTGTAGATTAGGCGGTCACAGTGGAGCCATCTTTCTCAAAAAGATCATCTAGTCCACCTCTCCCATTAACTAATCCATTTCTTTATGATAAATTGAGGCTTACATAAAGAAAATTTTTTTAAATATTTTTAAAAATACCCTGAATATTCTCCAGCTGCAAAACAATTCTCTCTCCCTCCTGCCCACCAAGCCATACTGACAAGGAAAGTACAGCCAGAGCAGAGACCTCCCTAAAGGCCGAGAAGACTAAACTTCTAGGGGCCAGCCTTCAGCCTAGACTATCTCACAGGCAGCCCTTGTGCATCCTAAGAAGCAAAAGATAGGAGTGGGGAATGGAGCCCATTGCAGAGATAAGCAGTGCTGTCTGTACAGCACTCTCATCTGCTGCCAGCTTGGGAGAATGAGAAAACAACACTGGGAATCAAATCCAGACCTCCCACATGGTACTGCAGAGACACCAATTCCCAGTGCCAGCCCAGGCAACTTGAGTCCAGCGTGGGAATCCAAGCACAGCTCCACATGCTAGTGCAAAATGTCTCTGGCACTGGAGATGAAGTCCACCTGCCTTCTTCCAAACCAAGCAAAAGAAAAAGCCCCAGCTGTGCTTCAACAGCAATTGAAACACAGAAATGAATGCTGGCACCTTTTTCCCCTGTAGGCAACAGTTTGGGGATGAGATGCTGGTTCCTAGGTTGATAGGGGTTTGACACGAGGGCAGTTGGTAATACAAAATGGGGATAAAACATGTCAAAGCCTAAATTATTAGATGGGGACGGAGGGTTAGGATTTTTGCCCCTGCACTGTATTTTCTGTCTCTCCACAGTCTCTTTGTGTTCTTGCATGAACAGGCACAACATAAAACTCAGCCATCAACGCAGGTATCCTTAGAACCCTGCCCAGACCAGGATGTCTGAGGGCTGATCCTGAAACCTTCCTCTGCCCAGCTAGGGTCTCACTAACAAAGGGATCACAAGAGGTGCCAGGACTGGTGCAGGCTAAGTCGGGCTGGTGCATCAGGTGTGTGTCACCACATCAGAGCCCAAGGTCCCCAGGAAGAGAAGTAGCATCTTTGACCGTGCTTCTTTCTTTTTCCCTGCTGAGATCTGCCCCTGGGTACCGAAGGTAGAGTCAAGAAGCCTCTGAAGCAGGTCTCACCATCTCCAAGCTGTTTCCCCACTCCACCCTCGACCTGTGCCATCCTGGGTCAACTCTCTGAGGCACCCACCCAGGACTGGGAGACAAGCTGGTGTGGTGGGTAACCAGAGAAAAACCAGGAATGCAGAGGCAACATGAGCTGTTGCTTTGGGGTTGCGTGGGTGAGCACTTGAAAATTGCCTATACCCACACCTCCCCTCTTACATAGCATGCTGCACCCACACACACACTGCTGTTCTCTCCAGAGCTGCAGCTGGGGCACACCAGGTCACTCCACATCACAAGGTGCCATGACCCTGCTCTGCTCCCCAAGGCCTTGGGGCAGCATTGGGGCACCATCAAATGGGTGTGTTGCATATACAGTCCTTTCTGCGTGCCCAAGGGGAAGTTCAGGAGGGACCAGCTGCCCCTCCTACACTGCTTGCAAGGCCTGAGGTAGCTGTGCTTGATGGTGGGAGGACAATATTAGAGGACATCTCCTTTTGTCCATGTTGGAGCTGGCAGGGCAGGCAGGTCCCAGGTAAAGGTAGCAGTAAGAGACTGGAAGGTAAAGGTGATACAAGGATGTGGGCCCATGCTCCCTGCTTTCACAGATGAGCATCAAAGCTGCAAGACCCCTCCCCAAATTTCATCCACCCTGCTCTACCTCTGCCCAAACCTGGCCCAGGTCATGGCTGGGAAGAGCTGTAGCAGGGATGCTGCACCTGCTTGTGCCCTATGCCCTGCAGGCAGGCAGGGCTGATGGCTCTGGCAAGCACCAGGCAAACAGTGCTGGGCACCACTCTCCAGGAAAGCACAGAGCCCAGGCCGGCTGCTGGGGGCTGCTATCCTATCTTTCCAGACACTCGAGGCAACGTTCCTTCCTTCCGTATGATCTGCCTGCAAAACCCAGGGCGGGGGGCAGAGGGACAGGGCCTGAGATCAGCTCGCCCAGCATATGCCCTCCTCTCCCTTTGCTGTGCATCTCCCTCGGGGCTTGTGCTGTTAGGGGGTCTCACGGGTAAATGAGACACAAGGCTATAAATCCCTACCCCGGGCAGGGCTGGCATCCCGGGTGGATCCAGCAGCAACCAGCAGCTGCGGGGCTTGAAAAATTCCTCCCCAAAACGAGAGAAAGGCTCCCACACACCCTCCTTCCCGCACAGGTAAACTTTCTACTCCCACTTGCAGAGGGACAGCGTTCAGGCAGGGAGGATCGAGCACGGATAAACCCTGGGAAGCCTTAGATATTTATAGAAGCACAGGCAGAATATGGCAGGTAAGGTGGCTCTCAAACCCCTCAACGGGGAACCACTCCTGGTTTTCAACAATAGCCCGACGAAACCCGCTCAGAGATGCGGGAAAGAGCCACTGGAAGGATCACGGCGAGGGAGGGGAGGGGAGGGGAGAGGCGCGCCCCCGCCGCAGGATGCTCCGGATACCTCAAGGTCTGGAGGCCGCCGCCCCGACAAGACTGGGGAGGGGGCGGCCTCCCTCCTTTCTCCACCTGCTGTGGGGCGAGCTCTTTGCTCTGTATTGCCTCCCTCCGCCCACTGCCAGGCCTCCGGTCTGCTGTACGGACGAGAGGAAGGGGGAACGGGGGCTGTCGATAAGGGTAAGGGTCGTAAGGGTCCGCCCCTGGGTGTGGGTGCAGCAGCTTGCCCTGCCTCCCTCTCGGCGTGGGGGCGCGCAGCCCCGCGCGTGCCGGGCGAAGCGGCGCGGAGGGCACGGGCTGAGGCTTAAAATAACCCCGAGACGTTCAACACCTTGTGCTCGGCGCTCCCGGCGGGGCGCGGCGGCCGCGGGCTCCCGCACTCCCCGCAGCGCTCCGCTCCCTTTGTCTTGCCACCATCTTACGGAAAGACTCACATGTCACGTTACGGTTGGGATGCACCGGAGTCTCTCTCGTATCTACTGCCGAGCGGCACGATAGCCATTTTGCAACCCTCCTCAGTGGGCTGGGGAAGGGGCTGCCTGCGTGGGGTTGCGGGTGCAAGGCGCGGAGGAGTGGGTGGGTGTGAAGGGGGCGGAGAGGGGCCACGATGCCCGCTGACAGCGCTACGAAGACGGGGAAAAATGAAAACCCGTGAAGTTGCCTGAATAGAGCGCCTCGTAGGTTCAGGTTAAGTCTCTTGACGTGCTTGGACTTAAAATAGCCCTTCACCTCCACGCAAGCAGGCGCACTCGCCCCGGCTCTGGGCAGGCTCCTGCCGCGGTGCCAGGGGCGGCCCCAGCCCGCCCCCCCGGCCCCCGCGTTAGGCCGCTCACGATCGGGAGGCCGGCGTGGGTTTTAAGTAATGCACCACCCTCCTCGGCAACAAGCACATTTCTACGTACTGTTATTCCTAATGAGCTCTATTTTCACATCAAAGCATGACAAGAAACCACTGGACCAGTGAAAAGAAAAGGGCAATTTGCAGGTGGATAGATGGGAATTACCTTCGTTTTCACCCCTTTCCAAAACCGTGTTCGTCCTCCCGTATCTCCCCCGACCCCACCTGCCCACCCCCCAAAAAAAATCACAAGGGATTTTCCCTCGATTCACGACGCTGTATGTTACTCTAAGCATCCCTCTCGCTTTTTCTTCGTGTCCTATTTGATGAACCAAGAGGGAATCAACATGTCTGGTGAATGTTTCCTCCTTTTTCTTTTATTATTTATTTATTTATTTATTTATTTATTGCTGTATCTGCTTCTAAGAGCAGCATCCCTAAAGCTATTTTTCTACCGTGAGTGCTCTTCCCTGGGCAAACCCGCGTACCAAAATGAGCTGCCAGCAAAAACACAGAAACAGGAATTTCCCTACCTTGGTTTGTAGAAGCAGAACCTCTAGACGGACAGATCAAGGGAGAGAGCATGTTGGGAATGTCCAGTCTTCTCTTCTTGCTTGCATATCCACATAAGAAGAATAAGGGTCGGGGGGCAAACGTGGGGGGAAAAAAAATCCTTGTTTGGCTGTAAAAAAAAAATAGAGGATTCTTTGTGGCAATCTTGCGTCTTGAAGCAGTGCAAATTCAAAAGCCGGAGAGAATCACTTCAGAGGATATTCAGCGCGAGTGGTAAGGATCGTCTAATGCAGGTTCCAGAGTAAGCATTTCTTTCACCTTTTTAGTTATTTTTCTTATTTTTTTTTTTATTTTTTTTTTTCCCGGAGCCCTAGTGGAGGAGGTTGTGTTTAAAGCAACTGGAGGTCGGTGCCGTTCTTCTGTGAAGCATGATTATCCTCAAAGCGTCCCCTTCCTGAAGGGAAAAATAAGCATCAATTTTGTATTAGAGCGGTCTGAAGGGGATAAAAACCGCTCCCCAACAAAGACATTAATATATTGAGAAGAAAGGGAGGCAAAACGCATTTCCCAACAGTGCACAAGCGGAATGGAAAAAAAAAAATTACAAAAAAACCCCCAAACAAACAAACAAACAAAAAACAGCTGGCACGAGTCTATAAATAATTCAGATACGGGCTGACTACACTATTCCCGGGATAGGCATGCATACGAGACGGGAAAGCGGGCGCGATGTGAATAGCGGAGCGCAAACGAGCCCCCCCCCCCCCCCCCCCCCCCCCCCCCCCCCCCCCCCCCCCGCCCCCGCCGCCCCCCCCCCCCCCCCCCCCCCCCCCCCCCCCCCCCCCCCCCCCCCCCCC
>JANIJG010018464.1:0-54443 GCA_024611175.1 Megaceryle torquata | reverse complement strand
CATCTTCTCCCTCAGACTCTCCAGTCCTGACTCCTCCAGTGAGGGCCGTTATCGTTGGGTACCAACATCTGCTTCTGGGGCACCGGCCAGTTGAGAGCCTTTCCTCCTCCTCCTCCTCCAGCTCCTCTCCCTGCTGCAGTCCCGCTGGCTCCAGCTCTGCCGCAGCACCAGAACTCGATGTCCCCTGCTGCTGAGGACTGGCAAGCTCGCTGCACGTGCTGGCACGCGCGGCTCAAACCAGTGCTGGTGTCAGCCCCGGGCGCTGCTGGCAATCCTTATCACGTTGTCTCAGTTAGCTCCCTCCTTCCCCACACAATGAAGGTCAGGGTGCAGAGGGACATTTGGTTTCTTGCCATCAAAACAGCCCAGTTTGGGTTGGTTGGTTTTTTTGTTTCCTTCTTCCTGCCCATCAGATCCCAGCTCCCCATATCCAGCAGCCCCAGGATGAGGTGGCCAGTGCAGCGTGTGGCTGCTGGATTGGGGTAGCCCTGAGCCAACCCCAGTGGCCACCACTTCACAGCAGAGCCCTGCGATCTGCCCTGTGCGGATGGGATGCCGCTCACACAGACTCCCACCCGGGCGAGACGGGAAATGACCAAAACGGGAAACTAAGGGAGTCAACAAGCGTTTGCAGCTTTGCTTATTTTATTTACTTTATTTTTACTGCTTAGAGGTTTTTTGTTGGGTTTTTTTTGAAAGCGCTCAGATGTTTCCAAGGGTGGGAAAGCCCACCCCAGAGCTAACCCGCCAGGACATCCAGGCCCGAGGGAGCAAGAGGATTCTAGTGAGCTTGAAATAAAGCTATTTTTTCTGCTAAAAAAAACAAGTACTTGGCTGGCCAAAGACAAATACTCTGAGTGTTTGCTTTTAACGCTTTCGGTTCCAGATATCTGTGGCTTCTCATTTAACAAGAGCTTCTCACCTTGCAATGCTCCTTAAGTGTAGGCTTGCTAGTTGTTTTTTTTTTTTTTTAATTAACTTGAAATCAAACCAAAACTGGTTTCATCGATCCCAAAAGAACACATTTTCATGTTTGGCTTTCCCAGGAGAAGCTTTCTCTGGCCGTGTGGTTTTTGCACAAACCAGACAAGCCTCCTCCTGCCCTCCCTTGGCCACGCCACCAGCCCTCAAGCTGCCCCCGCTTTGTGCCCAGCACAGCTCCATCTGCACAGGAGTGCATGGGGCCAAATCCAGCTTCCTCTGACCCAGGAGTGACAATCTCAAAGCTGTTTGCTGCCAGTAAGTTTCGTGCACGCAGGCAGTAGAATGAGAGGTCAGAGCAGTGCTATTGGTGTCACTGTTGGTGTCACCTCCAACAAAGAGGCTTCACAGGGAGCTCAGCCTTCTTATTAGACAGCAGAGCACCCACACATGAGAAACCCGCTGAGCGATAAGTGTGTAGAAAGCCAGGCTGGATTCCTGTCCCTGCTCTGCTACTCCCAGCGCTGCTTAATGCCGTGAGCCCCAGCTGAGCCCCAGCTCCATCCATTCCATCTCCCATCCAGTGTGGCACAGCAGTCCCATGGGGCTCACTGCCCCTTCCCACACCAGAGGCTGTGCCATCCCATGATGTCTTGTGTCATGCTGTGCCATGCTAAACCATGCCACATCAAGCAGTGCCATGCCAGCCTGTGCCACGCAGCTGGCCAAGCCACACTGTGCCATGGTGGCCAAGCCCTGGTGCAGGTGAGGAGCCGTCAGGAGGCAAAGGGCCGAGGCTCTGCAGGCTGGTGCTCGCTGGGGCTCAGAGGAGGAATCTCAGCTGTCTGTGTTCAAAGCCATGGGCTGCTGGGGCCGGGAGCGCTGCGCAGGGTGCGGAGCAGGCTGGCTGGGTTTTCAAACCCATTGGTTCACGGAGGAGCTGGCAAGGGAGGGGTGAGGGAGCAGCCTGCCTCGTAATTGTGTTAATTAAGCAGGCTCGCTCCGAGCAGGATCCCACACTGAGCACACCACGTTAAGGGCTGTGCCATCAATGCCAAAGGCAGGTGCTTCATCATCCCCTACCCTGGTAGTGTCACCATCCCCTCCTGTCCCACTGTCCCAGCGGGAGCATCCAGACAGGCCTGTGCTGTGTTCTGCTCTGACGGCAGCTCCCAACCACCTTCCTCATCCCCATCAGACAGCAAGGGTCACATCTGGGGTCATGCTGGGTGTGCAGCCCTTAGACACGATGGCAGAGCAGCCAGACACTGGTTCCTTGCTGGCTGCTGGGAAGGGAGGGTAAGGGAGGGTTGCCAGTGATGCCAGAGGTATCACCAGGGTCCCTACGTCCTGTCAATCATCGGGGCAGCACCAGGCTGCCAGGACAACGCTGTGCTCTGCAGGACCAGGCAAGGTGATGTGTGTGGGATCTGGCCCTCGGGCATTCGCTCAGCCCGTGTTGAAGTGACGCAATGGAAAGCGGCAAGCGGGAGCGTGCCTTGCCCCTACTTGCAGCTCTTCCAGCTCTAGGGCTCGATGGTGGAGATAAACGGCCTTGATGGGACGGCAGGACAAGTTCCAACACTGCTTCCCAGTGCCTGCTGCCAGCTTCAGAGCGTGAGAAAATACCAGGCAGGGAGGGAAGGATCAGCATCGCACGGATGTTTAGAGATGATTGATATTTTTATGGTGAAGTTGGGATTTTTGGGTTCCTCCATCTCTCCACGTGGCAGGTTCCTAGGCTCAGGCTTGCATGCACGTGTTCAGCACAGTGCTGCCCACGGGCATTCAGCGACATGCCAGGGGCCAGGCTGCACCCCGACTTCTCACCCGTGCACCCACAGCTCCTTCCCCGCTCAGCACCAGTGGCCCAGGTTGAGCCCACAGGCTGGTTAGGATGGATCCTCAAAACTAATGAGTATGAAAGTAAATCAAGAAACATACCAGAAGCACAAGTCACCTGTAGATCTCTACCCACCACCGTGGCCAGGGACCCCAGGCCAGGGTCCTATAAGGAGTGGGGAGCTGCCACCTCCTTGCCCACAGTGGAGCCAGCTCTGGGGACCAGACACAGGAGAGGGCTCAGGTTAAAAAAGTAGCAGAGACAACTTGATGCTTCTTAAACAGGCAGAGAAATAACCTTTCCACTCAGCTCCTGGTAATGATGCTGTGGAGATCAGAGGGTCCCAGGGTGGCTCCCCCCCCGCTCCAAGTTCAGCTGTCTGCAGGTACAGCAGCCCTAGCACTGGGTGGGAGATTGAATCCTAGGGGACAGTATCTTGCAGCTGGCTGGGGAGGACCAACCCCTTCTCGAGATGCTCTAGGACATCACATTCAGCTCCTTTCACCAGAACTCCCTTCATACCGCTAGGAAGACAGAAGGCAGCCCGGGGAGCATGTCCCTCATCTCCCAGCAGGTTGTGGGACATGTCCGGGCATAAGCCGGCTCCCCGCTGCAGATGATGAGCTGCTGCCTGCTCCAGAGATGCTGCCTCCACACAGGGGATTTGGTCTGGGCAGGAGCTTCAGGACAGGTCCCAAGCAGGGCCCTGTGACCCACAGAATCCCTCAGGAGGGAGAAAAACACAAAAAGCAAGCTCAGCTCTCTGGGAAAGCTCCCTGTCTGCTATTCCCCACTGCATCCCTTGAGGTTGTCTAGAGGAATTCGGCCTGATTATCATGAAAATAAAAGCCAGAGCAGCCCAGCTCTCCCCCTGCCCTCCTGCAGCACTGCGGGGTGGGCAGGGCTGCAGTGAGAGGTCCTTGGTGGTGAGAAATGACCCGTCCTGCCCACAGAAGGGTCACGCTTGCAACAATGCCATATTGGTGCTCCCCAATGAACACACACATTTAATCCAGTCCCAAGCCCTCCGAAACCAGCCGCTCTCCCGGTCTCTGTTACCAGTCTGCCTGATCATCACCACCCAAAATTCAGGCAGGGAGAGATGTTTAAAGGCTGTGTGCTCCTGAAGTATGTGGCTTGATCCAAAGTCTAGACATTCTGGAGCATCTTGTCAGTGCCTCCACTGGGACATGGGTCAGGAACAGAGGTATCCACCTGGAGCAGGGACCACTCCTTGCCAGACCTATGTGTCTTCCCCAAGTGATGCTGCAATTGCAAAAAGGGAGGTTTTTCTCCTAAATGAAGCTGAGGCTGAAGTACAGACAGAAGGAATTGAACTAAAATGGCACAGCCTGCTTCAAAATCAATGTCCTTTCAGAGCAGCCACTCAGGGCAAGGAGAGCCATCAAGCCAGGCAGCCCCAACCCCAGCAGCACCTCGAGCAGCCCCTCCACACCACATGCAGAAAAGGGGGAGTTGAATCTACCCAGGTGATTGGCCATTCTATCAATTAATTTGGAAGCTGCACATGGTTCCTATCATTGTTTATGTCTGAGCGTGCAAAAACAACAGCCATGCCTCTTGGAAGCAGGGCACACACTTTTAGCCTCTAGCTCTCCCAGCAAATGCGTGTTTCCGCTCAGGTCCCGGAGGTTTGCTCTCACCTCCTTATCGGAGTTGGGACACGTGTGGTTTTTTGATCGGGAATTGTGCCCGCGGGCGCTCCACCTGCCAGCTCCCCTCCTGCCGCTCCCCGCGGAGGAGGAGGCTCCGCACCGTGGGATTTCTCACCCTCCAGAGCAGCAGAGCGGGGAAGCGGCTGTGCCCGGGCATGTCCCTGGAGCAGGCAGCACTCGGCTCCCCCAGGCACTGGGGATGCACATCTCCACGGCCATGAGCTCACCCCAGCTGCCGAGCCCAACTCAGGCTTTTCCTCTTGTCCTTCTCGAGTCAGGACCTCAAGGGATGGGGGCTGTCTGCATGGTGGTGGTGGAGGGGAGTCTGAATAGGTGGGTTCTGCCTAGAGGTGAGGCTCAGAGCCCAGGCAGGGCAGGCCAGTTGTTTCCACTGCCCTCAAACATCTGCATGGTCATGATTTTACCCTGCTCTGGTCCCTCACCAGCCCTCAGGCTGTTTCCTCACAGATCCAAAAGTTGTCGGTAAGGAACATGACCCTGCAAACAGGGCTGCAGCAAAGGAAATACTCACTCAGCCTTTAAACCACCCGAGCATAGTGGTGGATTTGGCAGCGTTGGGTTTACGGTTGGACTAGATGATCTTAAGGGTCTTTCCCAGCCTTAACAATTCTATGATTCTAAGATTTTCAGAGAACTGAGCTGCAGGTACATGGGTGCAACAGACCATTCACATTCTCCTTGCGAGTGAGTGACGCCTGCACTGCTGGAGGGCTTGGCAGGTCCCCCCTGTCCCTGCCACTGCTGCGCTGCCCTGGAGCGAGGGCGTCCATCAGGCAGCACCTGACGCATAAATTCACCCGGAAAGCCCCATCCAGCCGTGACAGGATGAGCAGAGGGGGCACGGAGAGCTGCCCTGCATGCTGAGCTGTCCCCTGTCCTGCTGCCCTGGCTGAAATGGCAAGCAGCGTGGGGCTGAGGTACCTGAGCCAGGGTGATGCCTTGGAACAAAAGGTTGGGAGTTTAATATAACACCAGGAAAACAACTCACTGGAAACCTGCCACTGTTCGTAAATAAATAGGGGACGAGCCCCAACAAGCCTGGCTCATAGCTCTGGTGACATAACCGCTCTCTCTTCCCCGTGCCCTTTAAAAAGCCCTGTAAGTGCAGAGGGAGAGCATCGTCCTCCTGCACTCTCCAGCGCCAGGGATCGCTTCCAGCAGGCATCAGCTGCCCTGGCCAAGAATGGCAGCTTTTTTCCAGTTAGCAGCCATGGCTCATCCCAGCAAAGCCGTGACCCATGTGGCCCGACTCCCAGCACGGCCAGTTTGCCCATCCTGCATCCTCACTGTGCAAGGCACTAAGCGTGTTGCTGCGAGGTGGGGAGTGGTACCCAGGAGTGGTGTGGGGTGACCCTGCCCTGGGCAATATCCTTAATAAAGCCAATGGGGAAGCTCAGGGCAGGGAAAAATCCAGTCATCCAGGGCACACTCAGCCGCTACAAGTGGTGACTGACATCTGTCAATAAACAGATAACACAAAGCAGCCTGGGAATGGCAGTTTGGGTGCATCTGTCCTCCAGTGGGGGCCTGGGCCAGACAGCTGCCTGCCAGCCTACTGATAAAAACTGGTGTTTTCATAAAACTGAGATTTGGGGGGGACGGTGCATGGAGGGTGACATTTCCAACAGAACTCTTCTCTCGGGCCGGAACAGCAATCATTTTTATCACTTTTTGGCAGCCAACCAGATTTACGATGGCTTTCACTAAAGAAACAGAGCTTCTGTTTGTTTTCGGGGCATCCACATTCCCAGGGGTTGACAGAAATTACTATTTCCCCCCCTTTTCTTCCGAGTGTTGACACAGGACTGAAACGCTGCCTTTCCTGCCAGGTCGCCGGCCAAGCTGAGAAAGGGAAATGTGCTGCTTTACCCAGGACGTGCCTGGTTTCTCCCGTGCCCCCAGCATGCTCTGTCCAGCCAGGCTTGCTCCGAGCTTGGAGCAGCTGCTCTGGCCCCACTGCACAGGCCACTGGGCACCCATCTGACACCGTTCCCCCACCGAGGCCTAATCCTGCTGTGAGACAGGTGCCGACGGGAGGCTGCGGGTGCCCTGGCGTGTCCCTGCACGCCTGCCTGCCTCCCTGTCTCCTTCTGCAGGAAACTGGGAGCTGCACCAGCCTCCCTGTCTCCTTCCCGCTGCTCTCATCCCCCGGGGATGGGTGAAGCACACATCCTGCTGCCCACTGGTTGCCCACGGGTGCTGGTTTGCTCCTGCATTCCTGCCAGTGCTGTGCGCAGGGTTGCCTGACTGGTGCAAGGACACATTTGGAGTCTGGGGTGTGCAGGGCTGCCGGCTGGCTCCCAGTGAGGCTATGGGCTTGCATCTCCGCTCTTAGGGGCTGATGGCTGCTCTCAGCAGGCACAGCAGAACCAGACCAGAGCATTGGGGAGCTCCCAGCTCTCTGCCCGTCGTTGCAAAGCCCCAGTGCTTGGGAAGCTGGAAGCACCCTTCCTCTGGGTAACAGCAGTGCCAGATTCCCAGGAAACTTGAAACAAAGCAAATCCAGTCCAAGACACGCATCTCCGAGCTCTGTAGCTGGAGGGCACTGGGGGGAGATCAGGGGGAGAAAAGATGAGGGGAATCAAAACCTTTTTTTGCAGCCAAGTGAACATTTTCCCAAATCCTTTTCTGGTCTTGCATCAGAGGCTGTAATTACCAAGACTTGCCCTCTCTGTCTGCACAAGGCTGCTGTTCTGGATGCTGCCCTGACACTTTGAAGTCACTCTTTGCAGCAGGGTAAAGGTTCTTTAACTCTTTCAGGATGAGCAGGATGACCTTCATCATCCTGTCTCCTGAACAGTGAGAGCAGCTCCAGCGCTGTGGCTGGAGCTCAGACTCTACCACTGCTGCCATGACTTGACATGCTGCACATCGGTGTTGACTGCCTGGTCCTCCCACAGCCGTCCCACCACACTCCTGTCCTGCCACCAGCTGAGGGGACATCAGGCAGTGAGGGCAGCAGTCAGTATCCCATGCTCAGGCCCTTTGCAAATGGTGACCGCCGCCGTGTCGGGGTCCAAAGCTGCGTGCCCAGACGTGTCAGCAGATGGCAATGTTTCTGTGCTCTGCGTATCTCCGCAGATCTCTCCTTTCCAGCCCACAGCCTGCTACCAAACACTGGCAGCACCAGCATGACTCCCCCCACCATTGGCTTCAACTGGGACCCAACCCAAAAACTCCAGAGCATCAAGATCCAATGATGCTAACATGCCCAAACATCTCCAGCACCCTGCTAGCAAGATCTCACAACGTGTCTCCCCAGTCCGTGCCCAGGACACGGCCGTCTCATCCTCTCCACTGTGGCATTGCTGTTTCTGGTCTCAGCCCTGGCCAGGAAGGGCAGGGGCAATGACAGAAATAGCCAACAAACTCTTCAACGAAGCCTTTTCAGACACTTGGGTGTGGTGCAACTTTTGGGCAAGAGATCAGGGGTTGGCTTTTTCCATCCAGCACTGCTCCCCTGCACTGGCTTGGATTGGCTCGGCTCAGCTCGTCTTGGCTGCACTGGGAATCTTGGGAGCACTAAAGCAAGCAGGCAGAGGCTGGGAACGGAGGAGGAAGAGGTGGAAAAAGGCTGTCCCAGCGGTGGCCGTAGTAAAATGTCATCCAAAACATCCCTGTGGGGAGCTCTGAAATGCCAGGTCTGAATGGCAGCGTATCAGGGCTCGGCGCTTTCCATCCCTCTCACCCTCCTCCAGCAAAATCAGTCCCTGCGTGCGGTGCCGCGGGTGCCTGGCCGCAGCTCAGCCTGTCTCGCTCGCAGCAGGAGATTTCTATTTCCCAGACTTCCTCTTTCGGGTGAGATTTATGAAGGTCTGATCACAGCAATTAGGAACTGGGAATGACCCAGCGAGCCTGCCTCAGGGGGTAAAAATAGCCCTGGGTAGTGACTCAACGGCTTGTGGTGTACAGAGCCCCAAGGCTGTGGAGGGATAAGACAAGAGGAAACGGCCTCAAGTTGTGCCAGGGGAGGTTTAAATTGGATATTAGGAAAAAATTATTCCCTAAAAGGGTTGTCAAGGTCTGGCCCAGGCTGCCCAGGGCAGGGGTGGAGTCCCCAACCCTGGAGGGGTTTCCAAGCCATGGAGCTGTGGTGCTGAGGGCCAGGGGTCAGTGGTGCCCTGGCAGTGCTGGGTTAAGGGTTGGACTCGATGATCTGAAAGGTCTCTCCCAACCAAAACAATTCTATATGATTCTATGATAGATTCCATGCTTTGGACTGTCCTGTGCTGAAATGTTGTTTTAGAACTTCTTCCAGAGCCTGTTCTGCTCTGGATGTCAGCGATGCACCTGGGGCTTCAACAGAAACAAAGGAATCTGTTTTCTCTCCCTTTAGGAGTGGAAGAATTGCGATAATAGTTTCAGTTGGAAAGACTGTTTTTTCCACCATGAAAAAAGTGGTTTATTTTTGCTAATGCTACCTAGCATTTCTCAAGCCAAAACCAGGCCCAAAGCTGTTGGCTGGACTGAGCTGTGGCTTCTCCTGACCTCCTGCTGCCTTTTTCAGTGAGGCCAAATCCACCCAGCCTGGTGTCGTGGGGCCATCAGTGCCAGCAATGGAATAGGAACGAGGATTTCTCCTGTTTATGTGCTCAGAGACAGCGCACAAACCCCAGGTCCTGCTGTGGAGACCTGAAGGAAGGAGTTTATAGAGTATAACAAAACATGATGGCAATTTGTTTATCACCAGAGCGGGTTTCAACACTCGCCCAGGCTGTCCTGGTGTTTAAGGTGCTTTTCAGTGTCTTTCTTTATAGCCCACTTGTCAGCCAGGTTCTTTGCCCACGCTGCCCTGGCCCAGGGCTGCCACACAACCCCGCTGTGGTTTCAGCCCCTCTTTGATTACTTTCAGAACCCTGTTCAGTCTCATTTGCTTTCCTGTTGCAAACAGGAGGTTTGACACGGCACCGTTTGCAGCAGCTTCTCCAGCACGTGGGCTTGATAAAGAGCAGCAGCGATGGCCTCAGCCTGGAGAGAGCCGAGCTGCTGGCCCTGGGAGAAGGGGTAGGGAAGCAATTAAGAAGCCAGCGGGAAAGCAAGTGATTTCTGTCACTGCCTCTCCATGTCTCAGCTCAGCATGAAATCGCAGTGGCTACAGAGGTCAGGGAGCCCCGAGAAGCTGTGGCAGCGTGTCCCCAGGCTGGGGAGAGTGGGGTGTGCTACACAGCAAGGGTCTGCTTTGCTGGTGTGACAGAGATTTTGAGAGGTTTCCATTCTAGGGTCAAGTTCAACCAGCGGGTCTGTAGCCAGGCCCTGCTTCCAGCTAGTGAAAATACCAGTGCTGGAGAATCTGGTTTCCTTTTCAGGCTTTTTTAAATTATTTGAACACAGAGGTTTCCACAATGACTTATAGATTCGGAAATGTGGGCATTGTGTTTGCAGTGCCATTTATGAACTTCAGAGAGGTGCCACGGAGCTGTTTGCTCAGGCAGGGGCTGGGGTGTGCAGCCAGCCCACTGCTAACCCCACCGCATCCGGACACAGAGCTCAGTCTCCTCCTCTGGTCCCACATCCCAGACGGGGCCACCTTGCCTTGATCTGGTGTTGGGTCCCTGTGATGGAAGTCACAGCAACTCGTTGCAAACCTGCCACAGTCTCTGGGCTGAGCAGTTCTACACTAACAACAGATTTTTCTAGAGCCAAGTTCCTAAAGTCCAGCAAAAACAGGGCTTTGTCATGGAAATGCTGAGATGACATTAATGGCAGTGTCCTGAACGCAACTCTAATTAAAGAGAGGAAGGAGAACTGAAGCAGGATGTCCTGTTTGGCTGCCCAGGATGGAAAGCTTGTCACAAATAAAGTGCATTCTCGTACTTTGTCTCCATCCCTCTGCACAAGGCTTTCCCAGATTTTGCAAACATTAGTTTTCTTATCTCTCCTGGATTCTTGTTTCTTTTCTTTTGAAATAGCTCCTCACAAGAATGGTTTTTTCTCTGCTGCATTCCCCACCGAGCTCTCAAACACACCAGTCAAACAAATGGCATCTCCTTGAACACAAAGTGAATGTGCTTTTTATTCCTTGAACAAAATCACTTGGGCACACAGTAGCTGGTTGGCTCCATGCAAAGAAACTTTCCTATTAACATCGCAGAATAAGCTCTGGCAAGTGAGCAGGGACAGGCAAATCAAAGCTGGGAGCAAGATGGCAAATATTTCCTTTTGAAAATGGGCTTTCTGCTGAATTTGCCCACTGTATGACATGACCCATCTCCTAGCTACTTCCTACAATAGCAGAAAAATAAATCCAACCCAAACAAAGCAAAATAAATTTAAAAAAAGGGAATTCAGAAGTAGCAGCAAGTAATTTAGTTCACTGTGTGCCACAGGAATCCCGATCCAGACAATCTGTGTGCTGAGTGTTGGTGGCTTTGTATCTGTGACCAGTCTGTAAAGCTCAGATTTAAGGCTGATACTGGAGCTCAAGGCACTGCCCCAGCAGCGCTCTCCTGCAAATCCAGGATGCAAAATCCAGTATGTTTATGGAAAATAAGATGCACGATCCAAGCTGAAGGGTTCATTTGTGCAGCAGGAGGAACTGGGCACGTGACGATGTGCTGCTCCAATGACTTGATTTCTCTACTACCAACTGGCTGATCTAGATACTATCACTCCCACTGTGACATTGGCTGTGGTGCCTCTGCTGACCTGTTCATCTGCTCAGAGCACAGACCCTCTCTGGGCTGGTGCCAGGGAGGCAGCAACTCCAGGGCTGATGTGCAGGGTGGATTTGTATGAATAAAGCAGCTGAAGGATCCCCGCAGTGTGCTGGGCTGGCACAGCCTCCAGCACCCTCACCGAGCCCTGGATCCTCCAGGAGCAGAGGAATGTGCCCTATCACTGCTCAGTGAAAGTTGGGTCATTCCCAGTGTTTTTGCTACACAAGGTGTCTCCTCTCCACTGGGGCACTTGGGTGATATTTGTGTGCCTGGAGTGGGGTAGAAATCCTGATGCCTGCTCACAAACCAGGTTGGGATTGACGTCTGCTGCCTTCTGATGGGGAAAGCAAGGAGTGGGGAGGGAACAAGCTTACTCCAATCCCACGCAGCACTTTGCAGCTCTGTGGGTGATGAGGAGCTCAGGGCTCCTCTCATTGCACCTCCAGCTCTGCCACTGTTGCTGGCCTTGCACAAGCACTCACCACCCTGTCGTGCTCTGCCCTCCCTCGATGTCCCCGTGGAGTACAGCATACCTGCTTGTGCCACACCAGCACTTGTCCTCCCAGTCTGGTCTGGTGTCCCAAAGCCAGCACTGTGACTCTGCTACATCCGTCCTTCCTGTGAGGGGAACAAAATACCTCCTGGCACCACACACCAGCATGACTGAGCTGTCACAGTGACTAGGGGAAAGTTTAGGCCTCCTTGGTCTCACAGGTTAGTGAATTACCTTTGTGCACTAAGGTGCTGGCTGGGAGTTCAAGGGAAACAGAAATAAGAATAGAAGATTATGGGGATGGCAAATTCCTATGCGTGTGTTGCACTGTAATCCTTGCCTGCTCCATCCACCACTCACCGCTCTTCTGCTGACATCCTGGGCTGGATGTAGGGATTGGCTCATCCGCCTTGGCTCCCTTGATGCCAACAGACCCATACTCAGAACCTGAGTTACACTCAGGTTCTGCTGGGGGGGGGGGAATTGGTCTGAAACTTTTGGTAGTAGAAGGTGAAAAGGAGTGTGGGAGCTGCGGCAGCGGCGGAGGCAAGGGAGCAGCCCTGCCTCCCAGAGCTGGAGGGTGACACCATTTCCTTACCCAGTGAGTCATCTCAGCCACTGCGTTTCCAGATGCACCTTTGCCTAGTGCCAGGCCCTACAGATGTATGACCTTAGCAGAGGTGATGCCCAACCCGTTCAGAAGCAATTGTGTCTGTTCCTCTGGCTCTCGATCAGCTCCGGTTTAGTCCCTCTCTGAGTGCTGGCGGGGGCATCCCTCCAGCTGCACGCACTGAACCAGGACAGCCTCAGAGAAGAAAAGTGGAAGCCTGCCAAGATGTATTTGGAGACCCGTAGCTTTCGTATCGAGAGGTGATTTCATGTGAGCTCAGCTGTGAGGTGTCTGGGATGTACTGTCAGGGGGCTTTGCCCCAGGGTAAGTCACCGGACTAGATGAGCTGCTGGATGGGCAGCCTGGCTCTGCCAAACTCAGCGAGTTTGATAAAACCAGGATGGAGGCAACAAGATGGCACAAAATAACCTATTTAACCATTAGGCCACATTCATCCTTCCTGCAGAGATCGCAGAGGAGCTCCCCCCGGGAGAAATTTGGCCCATTTTGTGTAGTTAGTTTCTCTCCTGCTGACAATTGCTGACATTTGCTGCTGACATTGCCCAGCCACAGCTTCACATTCTGAGCAAATATTTTGCTTGGATGGGGGAAAATCAGCTCTGAGGAGCTTGTGTGAGTATGTGGGAACCCAAACTGGAGCTGGATCCCCTGTGCTCCCTCGGGCCTCTGTTTATTACCTGCAGCCCAAGAGGAAAGCAGGCCTGGGAAAGCGATGCTCCTGCTGCAGCCTGCACGACACGAGCCATTAGCCTGAGCTCTGCTTTTAGGGCAAAAACCCCTCGTGTGGGTTTGTGCCAGGGGCTCGGCACAGGTCTGACTGATGCTGTGAAAAACAGTGAGAAGGAATGAAGGGCGATGAGCCCCTCAGCTGCAGCAGGTTATAAACTAACACTCTTCACCCAGGATTGCTCTGACAAAGTGCTGGGTACCACAGGGAGGTCTCAGACTTTAACACTCATCTTTTTCTGCTCTGGGGCTGATTGCCTCAAATGTCCTAAAGTGCTTAGTGCCCTTGGAGATAGGATTCTTAAGGAACTATTAAGGTCTCAACTCCTTTATTCTCCAGCTCTGGATCTTCCTTGGCAGGGGGAGAAAGAAAGACAGAGAAAATACTCTGTGGATATTCAGGGCCCACTAAAATGGAGATGAGGACTCATATGGTTGGGGCTCATAGATGAGACCATGCAGATGATGTTTTGACAATTAGTCAAGCCCCTGAGGCCTCAGTTCACATCCCAGCTTCCCAGGGAAGCTGGGAGAAGGTTTTGCAGTTGACTGAAAAGGGACCAAAAATGATGAGGGCAGTTTGAAGTCTTGGCCACATAACAGGTTGAGCTGATGCCCTGTCTGCTTCTAGACACCTATAAAGAGGACTTCTGGGGAGAAAGGCAAAGGGATCCACTAAACCCCATCCACCACATCTCATCCAACCCATTAACCTCGTAGTGTTGGGGAGGGACAAAGAGAAAAATGATAAATATTTTGTAAAAATCCCCAGGGACTGTCCCTCCTAGCCAGGAACTGTTGACAGGTTTCGGTGACGCCCTTCACCTAGGACAGCTAAGAGGGGAGCAGGCGGTGCAGCCGCTGCAGTCGGGCCCAGCTGCTGAAGGACGGCGCGAGCGGCTGTGGCAGCCCTTTGTCAGGAAAAAGCCTTTATGACTATATTTGTGCAGGCAGCTCTAAATGCTCAGACCTTTATTCTTTCAGGCTTTTAAACTAAAGGTCATTTTCTCTTCCCTTCCAGAAAAAAAAAAAAAAAAAAGAGTAAAAAAAAAAAAAGAATTCCTCTTGACGCAGATCCCCTTCCCCTCTGGATGGGAGTTCAATTGTTCTCGCAAGCAAGCTCCAAATCTGCCCCTTGCATTCACTTCCTTTTTCCTGCCCAAAAGGAAACAGAGATTTCTGACTGTGTGAACTGGTCCTTTATTTAAGGATACAAGAAAATAGCTAAATGCTAATTCAGAGCAGCACTATGCACTTTAACGTGCCGCACGGCAAAACAAAAGAAAGAGAAACAGCTCCCCGCCCTTCCCAGCCGAATTGTAAACTGCACACTGGTTTGAGTATAATGGGTATTTATGAAAGTTATACTAAAACATTTACTGAAGTCCAATGCAAATCAAAACCCTTCAGGCAGGAAGTTTTTAGCTACCAAAAATAATCACCAGGCCCTTGGCTAATGTTTTTAATGATCATGCGTTCTTGGGAATTTCCTCTTCCCTCCGTGGAGATAAGTGATTAAACAAAATAAAGGCAGCGGCCGTTTCGATACACTGCGACGTGTCAGAGGAGAGACACATCAACAGTTCTTTTTTTGTATCTTTTTCCTATGTCTTGACTTCTGCATTCACTGTCTGACTTTTAGGCTGAATTCCACTTCTCTATTATGTTGCTAAAATCCAATGAAGTCAGCAGAAATGCCATGAGAGCTTCCTGGGTAGAACGTCTAAGCCAAGGTGTTAGAACCACTAATGGGGAGACAGTTCTCTATTACACATCTTACTCATTTTATCACAGACATCGAGCTCTATTCAGCTGCATGTTATTTGGCTCGGTCATTGCTGTAGAACACTGTGAGTGTAATGTCCTGTCCATTCTTCAGGTCTTCTCCATGGAGAACTCCTCTGGAATTAGGCCCACACCATGAGATCAGAACTGGTCCTTTGAGTACATTTTTCAATACACCAAGTATTTTTGATGTAGAAAACTTGTAATCATTTGCAAGTGTTTTATTCTGCAAATGGGCAGTTCTAACATTTCAATTATTGTTGTCTATAACGACCAGTAAGAGTTGCTGGGAAAGGGAGAGTCAGCTGCAGGCAGGGAGGAGGAGGGCAGCTCCTAGTCCTCAGGACTTCAGTGGAGGATGGAGAAGCTGCTTCCCCAGGATCTAACACCATTTTGTGCTGTGCAAATAGCTTTGTTGTGCTGAGAGGGAAATGTTTCCTCTCTCAGTGCCTTCACCCAGAAGCCAGCGCTGTGCGAGCTGGCACAAAGATGCTGCTCACCGGCTTTAGGCAGCGGGAGGTTCCTGCCTCTGCACCACCCGAGTGGCACAGCTGCTCCACTGCAGTGCACGGCTCTTGTGTCAGACACTGCAAAGGGATGACTTTTATTCCTTTTATTCCTCTATTCCCATGAAATGCCCATTCCTCCCAGTAACTCCTCATGATGTTGCATAAGGATTTCATAGAAATAAATAGTTGCCGAAGGTCTTCCAAACCTTGAAGGTCCTTAAAGGGGAAGGCAGAGCACCAGGCGAACTGAACTCCCAGGTGGTGATAAGTCATCCTTGAGAGATCCAGCTCATCCTTTTCAAATACACACCTATGGCAGGGACATGGATTGATCTGGCTTGTTGCCATAAGATACAGTTCTTACCGAGTCATTACAACAAACATTCATCTTGATTAGCTCTCAAGCTGTTCACGTACCATCAAAGCAACTCATTAAGTTTGAAGCAGGGAGAGGACATTTTCCTTCTGCATCCTCTGAACGAAGGCAGGTCTGTGGTGGTCCTTACTCACTTGATCATTTGCTGATACTTTGTGGAGAGAATTCAAAACGCGGCTTTTGGATTTTTGCTGAAAGAAACATTCTGCGTTTAGGATTTGAACTCTGTTGTCAAAGGATGGTAAAAATAAGAGAATGATTGTAAAAGTCTCCAGATGTAGAGATGCTCCTGGTGCAAGCAAGGGGCAGCTGGATTAACCGAGTGAAATCTTGGCAGTGGAAAATGTTTTCCTATCTTTCCATGCTGGTGGGAGCTTGATCGGAGTCAGGCACCAGGGTTGTACAGGGACCACATCTCCTCATACCTTGGGGAATCAAGGGGAACATTTCCCAGCCCAGTAAGGAGCCCAGGCATTCAGGTCCCTTTTTGGCCTGTGATAATCCTTCTCCACAGGGACCTGCAATGAGAGGGGCCCTCTCAGCCCAGTCCTACAAGCTGAGGAAACGTGCTTTGTCCTTGCATGGGCAAGGAGACACTGAAACCCCCGCAGTGTAGATCTAATCCACCCTGTGTGTCTTTCCATTGCACGCAGGTTTCAAGAAGATACGGTCTTGCTCAAATATTTTCTGAATGCCTGATACCTTTCTGCAGCACAGGGAGGTATCTGTGAGTGATACAAAGCTGCTCCGGCAGGACAACACAGAAACCTTATCTCACACCAAAGGGCAGATAAAGGAGCCCTTTCCTAAGCTGGTTTAGCAAAAAAAGCAGCTCTGGGCTTTTTCCAGTCTCTGTCCCCAACGCTACCACAACAGCAGCAGCAAGGCATGGCCATGTCCCCAGCCTTGGGTGCACTGGGGTCCCAGCGGTACCCCAGACCACACTGCCACAGAGCAGGGGAGTCTGTCCCCCCAGCCCAGGGTTTGCTGCCTGTGTGCGAGGCACCAGTTTGCACAATATTTAGTCTCTGCTCCCTGTCTCCCTCACTTTCTCCCCCTCTCTTATCAGGCTTTCCTTGAATTCTTTGTCAAGAGTGAGAGTGCAAGGGGAGGTTGAGCCCGCGGGGTGGCTCAGACAAAGCACCCCAAGGTCTGGTGTGCTACTCAGCCCGCGCAGAGCTGCCCACCTGCCCACCACCAGCCTCGCACAAATGTATTTGTCATGGGAACTCACACACAAGCTCTCTTGGTACCTAGCACACTGTCCTGGGCAGCTACAGGGGTGCTTCAGTAGTGTCTCGGTGTGGCTCTGATTCAGACGTATGAGGTCTGACTGATCTTTTGATGCCGGTCTTAATTTTGCTGGAATTGATTTATGGGTCTGGCCAAGCTGACCTTGATGACCCAAGCTCGCTGGTGCCAAGGTTCCCCCACACCTCTGACACAGCACAGGAGCACGTGCAGGGCTTCACATGTGCTCAGGAATCACCCACCAGAGAAACACTTCCCAGGCCGGGGGCTGTGTCCCGCACATAGCCTTTGCTTCGGCTTATTCCCATGTTAGACACATCCTGGAAGAACCTGCCAATCTTCTGTAGGAAGCACTACTTAAAGTCAGCATTATAGAGGTCAGCCTCCAGCTTGCTGTCATCAAAACCCCAAATCCTTGTGCAATGTGATGTGGAGTATCTAATTAACAAATTAGTAGCAATTAGCCTTTGGTGTTAATGAGCAGCTACTAGTACCAAAGGGAGGAGGCCTTATGAGTGTCAGGACACCTTGAAAACTGTCTTTATTGCAAAGTGGAGACTTTCATGAGGAACAAGAGACCTGCACAAGGAGATCTTTGCCCAAAGTGAGGCCAGTTCCTCCTGGAGAAGAGATCAAGCCACTGTCTGGTGGCATCTGCAGCCTCTGGTCCTGGCAGTGTGAGAAGCAGATCCAGCACCCCTGGATGATGTTTTGTGCTGCTTCCCACGTGTTGAAAATCAAGAGCCTTTCTGCCTCTTACTGTCAGAGATAAAATGAGCATTCTTCATGAGATAAAAAATCTACAGACACAAAAAGCCTTGGGCAAGCTGAAACAACAGGGGAAGACCTCAAAAGAGGCAGCTATCCCAAAACGTCTTCTCTTTATTTCTATTTATCATATTTTTTAAACAATCATAGAGTTGGGGAAACAAATATTCCCCAAACAGCTCTGCCAAAAGAGCTTTCCCCAGTGCTGTACATCTGTGCCTGGCAGGAGGGTCCTGCTGGACACGGGGCTGCACAGTGACCCCAAATCCCTCTGCAAACAGAAGCCCATCAGCCATCTCAGCTCATCCCCCATGTCACCCCGCAGCACGGTGCATCCCAAACCTGCCAGTGGGTGCCCTGGTTCATGGACTCCCCAGATACTTCACTGGTGAGGTTTTGTTTTAACAATAATAGCTTTTTTAACCCTTAGGAAAAAAACAAAAATCGAGTGGGGGAAAATACAATTTCAATTATTGTTCTAACTCCGGGGCTTTGATGTTCAAAACAATTCTTGAACTGAGAGACTTTGGTAGTTTCAGAGGCACTTTTTCCCTGAACTCAAATTTCTCTAAAATCTGCAACATTCACTGTAAAGCGTAGATAAAATTCCTTTTCATAGAAGATTTTCACCAGGAGAAGACAGATCTGTTTCCCAGCCAGGCTGCGGTTGCCTCCCAGACTCCCTGCGCAGCGAGAAGCTCTAACGAAGAATACAATCTCTGAACTTGATTAATTACGTCTGCACTGCGAGGGTATTCCCACGGCACCCTCAAAACTTCTCGGTCCTGCCCCGGCGTGCAGGAGGCACGTTGTAATCTCCGGGCTGGACTCTGCCCAGCGCTGTCTCCTGATGTTTCCACCATCATCCTCAGCCCAAGGATGGGCTGGAGAGATGCCAAGTAGGGTTTAGAGGTGCCGCTCGTCCCCAGGAGCTTGTCGGATCTGGGTGTGCAAGACCTGCTGCCTCACAAGAAATATCAGTGAGGGGATGAGCTGGCTGGGGTGCAGCTCATCCACGGGGTGGCGGGGCGTGAGGGGCATGTAAGAAAGGCTCCCAGTGCTGAAACCTGCCTGCTGGGGGTCTTGCACTGGTGCTGGTGGCTGTGAACACCCTGGCGATGGCATGGACACGCTGCAGAGCGGCGCCAGGACCTGGCTGCAGGTCCCTGCAGGTGTCCTGTTTGTCCCACATGCAGCATCTTCAGCGGGTGAAGAAATCAAGAGGTCACCCTTTAATCAAGGTTAAAACATGAACCCAGGCGACCTGGGTTCAGCAGAGGACGAGCAGCAAAAGGTTTTGTTTTTCCTCCCCTGCTCCCTGAAGAGGTTCAGGTTTAAAAGTTTCCTCTTACACTTTGAGGCTCAAGTGAGCATCTACCACTTCTGCTGAGAAGACAATTAAACCCCGTGAAAAGTTCACAACGCCTAAAATTAGGAGTTAAATTTATGTAGCAGGTTTCGTGCAGGAATCCAGAAGTAGCTCTTTGGTGTTAATTGAGTAAGCAGCACAACAGCCTTCTGATGGGAGGGGCACTTTTATTATCCGCTGATGAGAAAGCAGGCAAGGGATGGTAAAATCCTTTTTCCATGGAGAACACAGGAAGTGGGTAGAAACAGGACCCGGGCGGTGTCCAGTGTGCTCCCCAAAAAAGCAGTTGCCACTCAAGGATTTGGAGCGACCCGAGCCTGGAAACATTTGGCATGATGCTCCTAAATCTGCAAAGGTCTGGGCCAGCTCAGGGGGTGCAGCCAGCAGCTTTACACTGGCTGAGGATTCAACCCCATCCCTCTGTGAATAGCTTGCACTCCCCTGCCAGACACAGCTGGGCTGCCCTCGGCTTGTGGCGCTGGCAAGAGCTCTACAAACGGAAGGTGGAGTTTTTTGCCATCTGATTTTGATTGCTGCTTGGTAATTGACTTTATTATTTAAAGTATCAAATGTTGCTGCGCGACAGTATTTTCCTTGATACTCTCACGTATGCTGATTAAACCCCAGCTGACTGCACGCTAGCAGAGAGCAGCTCAAAAGCACCAATAAAACAAACGAGGCAGGACTTTGTTTCTCAGGAGTAGCTGAGATTTGGAGCAAAAAACCACACTTGAAAGTTCCTGCAGCAAAACCATGGAGCAAAACCAACCATAAAACCAACCCCTACCATTCTACGAACCAAACACGGCCTCAAACTCAAAGGGATCAGTGTGGGCAGGGGGTGTTCAACAGCAGCCCCATCAGCTGGCAGGAGAGCAGCATGCCACACTAATTGGCTAGTGCTAATGAGAAGCTAAAGTCCCCTCCATCCCTCTACTCAATTCATGCCTGACAGGCGCTGAATGCCAGGCAGAGCGTGGAACGGGCTGCACGGCCTTTGGAAAAGCACGTGTCCCAGCTCAGGGCTGCCTGCCTGGCTGTGAGCTCTGCTTTTGGTGGGTCCCACTGCCACCTGCCACCACGGGCCACCCAAAAGGTCACCTTGTGATGGGCTGGGAAGGCGGCCAGGGAGCCTCGGTGCGCACCGGAGGGGACAACAACCGGGGGTTTGGGGCGGATGGGGAGGTGCAAGCAGAGGCAGGGCTGTGGGGATGGCTGTGCATGGCTGGGTGTGCGGCACCAACACCCTGTGGCTCCCTCCCTCCTTCCCTCTCACACACCATAACCAGTCCTTGGCTTTTCCCCAGCACCAGCTTCCATGGGAGGACAGCAGAGGCTCTGCAAGCTGAAGCGTCATGATTTCAAATTTCAAAATACCCCTTCATCAGGCCTCTGCTGACCACTTCCCGCTCCAGCAGCTACTACTAAAGGTACCGGGTAAACAGGAAACGTTTTCCACACATCCCATTTCATTCCTGCAGCTCTGCTGATGAGGCCAGAGCAGTCCCACTCCATGCTCGGCCCTGCGTGCATGTGGAGGTGTGGGTGGCCGATGTCCCAGCCATGAACCGTCACCTGCATCCATCCCAGGTCAGAGGACATGGGACAGATGGCCAGATAGTGGTGGTTGATGCAGCTGATAAAATTTGGGTCTAGAGTATTTCCCCAAAGTTCATGTGAGTTTTGGGGCAGGATGCTGGGAGCCTTTGTGAAGGCTCTGTGTTTTTGCAGGGTTGAGCCTGCGTGTCTGCTGATGGTGGAGAAAGCTGTCAGCTCTGGACCTCAGTCTCCAGTGTCCAGCCTCGCTGATCTGAACGGAGTGTCCAGTGCTGCCTCTTCTCACAGGCAGCACGTCCTGTCCATGCAAGCCCTGTAACTTTCCACCAGGAGCTGCTGCTTAAAACTCAGCTCTGCCCTGAGCGTGAAGATGGACGGAGACGGACCCTTGCTGCGGGTTAATGTAGCGTGCACACACAAACACACAGCGGTTCATGCACAGCTGAGCACAAGCACACGCTCATGCCTAGAAGTGACTCCCCTGGACAGACACGCTCCCACGGTCCATCATCCGGCAGCGCTGGCGGCAAGCAGCGCGCAGTCAAGTCACCTCTTGCTGGAAAGAGTGATGGGCGGCAGAAAACAGCCTTCGAAAACCTGTTTGCCAAGGAAAACAAGTGGGGTCTTTCTTTAGCCATGCATTTATATAAATAAACATGGGAATATTTTGCAGCTCTCGAGGGACCTGCCCAGAGTAATATTTTGCTGAATAAGGGTGGGAGTCATCCTCTGCTCACCGTAAGCCTGCGCACAAGAGCTTTGTGCTGCCCACACCAGGAGGACCCAGGCGTGTGCGGCACGAGCTGGGGACGTGGCCCTGCTCCAGAGGAGCCCCAGATGACACGTGTCCCCACATTCACACTGGGGGCTCTGCCAGGACAGGAGGAAAATGCACAGGTTGTCAGGGAGGTCTTGCTGCCTGCAGCAGTTGGTGGTGATGGCCTGACAGCCATGGAGCTTGGTGGCCTGATCACGTCCTCTGAGAGAATTAAAAAAAAAATAATGTCAAGAAATAATTACTACCTTCACTGCCCTTGTGTTCCAAAACATCTCCTTTCCTGGCATAAAGTCTGGATTGAAGTTTCAAATTCCAATTAAAAATTTAACTATTCCTCTGTTGGTTACCCAGAACCAAGGTCACGTGTACATTAAATTTAAAATTTAATATATTAGATTTATATATATCTATATCTGAAACCACAGTGAGCTTTGCACCAGAATGGCCTTGAAAATTACAGAGCCAGGGCAATTGTTTCCACACCTCTCCCTGCTGCCCAGCCCCATCTTTGCTGGGTGATGTGCTGCACGTTTAGTGGCCCAAACTGCATGTACCTTGCTCTTTCCCAACACAAGGACGGTGTGACATGGGTGACAAGCCATCCAACAAACTGACCACTGCATTGTCACCCAAATTTCAAGGGGTGGCAAATACCCCAGCACATGCTCCACTGGCACCTCATGTCAACATGGCCCCCACTTGAGAAGATGGCCGCCAGCCCCACCATGCTTGGCAGGGTCTGTGAGGGAGGCCCCAGCACTGCTGGGAGGGAGCCATCGGCCCCTAATCTGCCCCCTCTGAGGGGGAATGAAAGGCAGGGGCTGACAAAATGTGCCCCATGCTGGTGAGGCAGGAGGGCGGGGGGGTGGGGAGCAGCCATCTTAGGGCCTGGTGTGAGGTGCAAGGGAGGCAGCCCTGGCGGGCAGCCCTCTCCCTCCCCATGTCCCCAGGGACGTGTGGCTGCCTCCTCTCCCCTTCGGCACCCTGTGGCCATCCCCAGTGGTCACGGCATGGGGGTGCCGCCCCGCGGCCCCTCTCCCCCTCCGGCCGTGTTTGTTCTCCTTGTGGCGCCCGTTATCAGCGCGCAACACACACAGGAAGTCCTGTCTGGGATTGTCCATCCCCGGCCTGATTTATACAGGAAGAAAAGCATAAAAAGCCGCCCTTCCACCTCAGCAGCCACCTCCTGCCTGTGTGTGGCCGGTGGCCGGTCATGCTGGGGATGCGAGGCGGGTGCCCAGGCCCTCTGGACCCGGAGTGGCCAGGCGGGGATGGCTACCGGGAGCCATCGGGGAGCACGGCGGTGGTGGGGCTGCTCCTGGCGCAGTGGGAGACGGCGGGGGACAGCGGGGGACAGCGAGGGACAGCGAGGGACAGCGGGATGCCGCAGGTACCGTACCCGCCGCAGCTGCTGCCACAGTGGGGATGGTGTGGATGGGATGGGATGGGGAGATGGCACTGGGGGCAGTGGGAGAGTGTCCTCGACAAGCCAGAGCCTGTGGGCTCCTGAGGGGGGTTTGCCCCAGCTCAGGTGGAGATGATGTTGGGAGCCTCGGGCTTGGCTGAACACACAGCACTGTTAAGGGGTTGCTGGAAGAAACAGGTTTTGAAGGCATCCTTCGGCTCCTTCCACTGAGGCTGGCTCCACTGTCAGCCGTGCATGTGCGAAGATGAGGAGCATCTGCAGCTCTGACTTGCTCAGAGCAGAGCCCAACCTACAGCACTACTGGTTTTAATTCACCCCACTGGCACTCAGGCTGTTTTCCGGGAGCAGAGAACTCAGAGGGTAATTTTTACCTCCCGTGCATGTAGAGGAAGGCTGTGAACACCCTCACAAATACCTGCAAGATAGCTGGAAATTCTTAGCAAATCTCTTTTATTTCCATAACTTACTTTCTTTTTCCATCTGCCTGCTCTCTGAACATCTCTGATAGAATCATAGGGTCATAGAATCACAGACTGGTTTGGGTTGGAAGTGGCCTTTCCTCCCGCCTCTCCTCTGGGTACTGGCAGAAAACACCGAGTCCACCCTGGCAGATTTGGAACATTGTTCTCTGTGATCCAGCATTCATTCTGCCAGCTGAGTTAGTTGCTCATCTTGTCCAACCCCCCTGCACTGAGCAGGGACATCTGCAACTAGAGCAGATTGCTCAGAGCCCTGGCCAACTTCACCTGGAATGGTGCCAGGGATGGGGCAGCCACCACCTCTCTGGGCAGCCTGGGCCAGGCTCTCACCACCCTCAGTATAAAAAATTTCTTCCTTCTCTCCAGTCTAAATCTCCCTCTTTTATTTTAAAACCATCGCCCCTTGTCCTGTGACAACAGGGCCTGCTAAAAAGCCTGTCGCCATCAACAACTCATTGTTCATCCTTCCACCCTCTCTCCATGTGCACAGCGTACGGGACCCCACGCTCTGACACCGTGCTGCTGATTTCAGGTTGCACCCTGGCAGAGCTCGGCCCCTGGACATGGGCAGGACTCGGGGCTGGACGGGGCTGCGGGCAGGGACCGTCCTGGCTCTTGCACAGACCTGTGGCTTGCCCTGGCTAACGGCCGAGCCTGCAGCGTGCTGGTGTTTGTGTGCCAGCAGCTCAGCAAAGCCTCTCCAGTTCACAGCCATGGAGCTGGGTGATTTGCATGCTGTCTGTCTGCAGCTACCTGCAGACCTGTGGGTCCCACCCTCCCAATCTGCAGTTCCACAGTGCAGGCAGGAGGCTTCCAGAGAGGTATTTGGGGATAACAGGCTGGCTGTGGGTAGAAGCGCTTGGGATACCCAAGCACTGGCTGGCACTGCGGGAATATGGAGCAGCACTACGCCAGTGAATGGCTGTTGGGAGAAATAACCCAGCAGACATTTTCCCAGGGCAGAGAATCAAACATAAGAAGATATAAGAAGGCTTTGTCAGTGCTAAAATTAATTTAAAAGTGGATTGGGAAGCTCTGCCACTGCTTGGGAAGTGAGACAGAAGCCCAGAAGTGGTGGCTGGATTCTGAGCCTCCTTGAACATCCGCCTCTCCTCTGGGTACTGTCAGAAAACACCGAGTCTGCCCTGGCAGATTTGGAACGTTGTTCTCTGTGATCCAGCATTCATTCTGACGATTGAGTTAGTCGCCCTCCGTGCTGTTAAACTACCAGCTCTGCACAAGTTTCCCTGGAGGTAAGGAAGAGAAATTGAATCTGGGCTGCGGGCTCATTTGAGCTGTTTCCCAGACTCTGCTGCTGCAGATGGGGCTGGCTCTGGGGAGACAGATTTACAAACTGCAACAAATTAGAGTAAACGAACCTGACTCACAGTCACACCGGCATGGCGAAACAGAAGGGACAGTTTAACTCGAGGTTTCAGGACAGACAGGGAAAGAAAAGAGTCTCTGCAAACAGAAGAGGATGATCAGAAATGTTATTTCACTCTCTGTCCTCTCTCCCAAACGCTTGGATTTGCCTCCAAGGGGAAGGGGCTGTGGAGACGAGCTCCCTTAGTGGCAGTTTCTGGAGCTGGGGACTTTCTTCTGATAGAGATGGGTAATCAGAGCAAAAAGCAGTTTTGTGTCCAGTGACCTCTCCTGAGCTGCTCACTGGGGTGGCGCTGAGGAAGCGACTGAGCCGTGCAGGCACAGCTATTCCCATGTCCTCTGCAGGGAGTGATTCACTGGGAAAACACAGAGGGGAACAGCAGGGTGGGGGACCATTCCCTGCTGACTAATGCCACTTTTTGCCAGGGAAATTTCACAGAAAGATGTGAAATTCAGTTTATTCCTGGGTGAGGTGAATCATTTCCCAGTTTTTATGCAGCAGCCATTACTTTCTCCTCTAAACGTAAATAAGAACTCCTCTGTGTGCACATAAGAGAAAATAAACCTGGCTACAGGATGTTGCCCTGTTCACCCATTTGTTTTTGTACAGCTACAGCTGGACTCTATGTCTCTATGGTCTCCTGAAGTGGTAACATACTGGTCCTGAGACAATTCTTGTGAAGTCCTTACTCGGGCAAAAGAAAATCACTTTGTGGGAATCAGATCTCGGTCGTAATATGCATAGCACTGAGCAAATGGTGAGGACAGACCGAGAGCTGTGGGCCAAGTACTTTTCTTGATTTGACCTGCTTTGATCCCACTGACATCAATGGGGTCCTCTAGATTTCCACTGAGATAACTGGTCTGCAGCTGATGCAACCGAGAACAATATGGGACATAATAGAATAGTGGGAGGTCGTTGTCTTGCAGAGCTCTGCAGAACAGGGCCAGCTCCAAAGCCTCAACTTCAGTTGAAAGTTTACAAACAGCCTTATGAAAACCCTGAGCAGAAGAGTTTCTCCTAAACCAGGAAGAGCTATTCCCCCTTTTTGCAGAAGCACCAAAAATTCCTATTGCTTTATCAAGTGCTCCCAGTTCTGTGCAAGACCCCTGCCGAGGCTGGTGAGAGCCCATTGTACACAGCAGGTATGGGGGCTGCAGTGTTCTTGTAGGAGCTGAAAAGTTTTGCATCTGTATGTGTGTCACTCTTCTGCCTGTCTGCCCATCCATCCATCTCCATCTGCCACTTCAGCACCTCTGGCCCCAGTGTGGGGAAGCGCTCTTGTGCTTGGGCATGTCCCAGTTACTGTGACGGACTGCACACACTCCTCTCTTAAGAGAGGCTTCCTGATGTGGAACCTTAGTGCTGATTTCTTATTAAATCTCCTCTGTCAACTATTCCTTTTTCATGCCTACAGACCCAGAGCAAAGTTGAGTCCCCCCAGACCCTTCACACCCTCTGAGCTTACCTACCACCCAGGGGAGCCACACCTCCATCCCTCAGTCCCCTGCGGGTGCTCTCAGGGTGGTGTTGGGTCTGATGTCACTGCTTGAGTTGGGTGCATTGTGCTTGGCAGGTCTGCAGGACAGGCTCTAGGAAACTGGGAGGGGGGTGAACATCTCACCTTCACAACCAGCCAGGTGCTCAGCCTGAGACCTGCTCTGGGCCAGCACTTGGTGTGCCTCACAGCTCACACTGGTGGTAAAATCAGTGAGAGACGAGGAGATTTCAGCATTGTTAAATCTAAGGGGGAGGCTGGGCAGAAACATTTCTTTCTTGGCCCAGAGACAAGCATGAATATTAGATGTCGTGGGAGTGCACTTCTAGTGTGCAAAGGAGAAAGCTTTGGAGGAAATATGCAAAACACCAGTCCAGGGAGGACTTCAAATTCAGACAGACTTGCAGGCAGGAGCCAAAATCCCTTCCTGCCTTTGTCAGAAGCTCATCACACCAATAGTAACAGAGCCAACAGATCTGATCTTCCCCCACTCTGAACTGGTCTAACTCTTCTGCTTTCAAGGGAACTTTGCCAGGCAGGGTCCTGGGGGATTTCTTCCCAGCATAATGAATATTAGCATATAAGATACTGAACCCTCCCTAAGAGCAGAGGATTAAATGCTCTTTTAATGGGCTATATGCAGTTCTTGAGCAGCTGACACAGACACTTGTTTGAGCAAAGGTTTGACCCAGTAAATGGAACTGAAAAGCAAACATTTTGCAATTAAAATACTTGCAGAATTGTAAAATGCTGCAGTGTGCTTAGGGAATAATTGCCTAATGGCTGAGAAGGTTCTAACGAGCGCCTGGAAGGCAGCATGCTCAGCCCTGTGCTGGGAGGTGCTGTCCTGTAAGGAGCTGAGAGATGATGGCTTGGGGAGGTGCTGGGTGTCAGCGAGGCCATCCCATTCCTCACCATCACATTTACACTCAAGGATTCCAGCAACTCGCCCAAAGCTTGCCTGGGCAGTTCAGGGTCTTTCTCTTTAAATGCGCGCGTGTATATCCAGAAGCAGGTAAAATCTAGCGTTGGGCTCCAGCAGATGGGATCACAAATCAGTGGAAAGGAACCTGGATATACCCTAGAGAGTGTCAGCAGGAATGGGGGACCTTGTTCTCTTGGGTTCTTGGAAAAATCCCAGCCTTGGGCATTGGGGAAACTGCTGGAGGGGGAAAGCTCAGTGTCCGGCAAAGCCCTGGTGATGGGTTAGGTGGAATCAGGGCTTCTGCTCAGCCCTTACTCCTATCCCTGCCTGTTCAGCCCCGAAGAGTGCAAAGGCACCGTGGGTCTGCCTGGCCTCTCCTGCTGGGATCACAGCAGGGTGACGGACACTGCAAGCTCAAGTGAGTGGGGGGAGGATTGGGACCCATAGGATGCTCCAGGGTGCTCCTAAACCACCCACCATGCAGCCTGCTCTGCACAGCAGAGATGGGATGGGCCTCCCTCTGCCTTACCACCCCCATCACAGTGTCCGTGCCTCTCCAGCACACTGGTGAGCCTTGGTGGTATGAGCTCAGTGCCAACGCCAGACACGGGTGCTCTGTGGCCGCAATCCTGCCTTTGTCCTCCACCCCACTCCACAAGGACCTTTGGGTGCATTCAGGGAACCCCTCATCAGGTCCCTCATGGGCAAGGGCTGGGTCACTGATCTCTGCCTGTGTGACAAGGGGAGTGTAACAGCAGAATTTTCCTGTTCTGACAGTAAGAAACTGAGATGCTCCTTAAGGAAAGGATCCCTGCCCAGGACAAATGATGGAGCGCTGCAGATAAGGTGAGTGTCTCAGCTGCAAAATGAGTTCCTGTGCTTTCAGTATGGTCAGGTGCAGAAGCTACCCATTGACTTCCCAATGCAATTTGCAATTATTAGACAAGCTGATTATCAGGCTCTATTCTCCCCCATACACCAGGAAAAAACAGTAACACTCTCTGCATAAAAAGGTAATTGCTGCCCCTTCAAGGCTCCTGGGAAAAGGCTCCTGTACTTCATGCTTATGAAATTAAGTGGGCTGAAATAATACCACAGAGGTAGGCTGGATCCAGACAGAGAGAGCAAACCTGTTTGCTGGGTAACTCTTCCACCAGCTTCACCAGCCTTTCCCTGGCTGCTGGGAGGGATCCCAACTGCCCTGGCAGTGGAGCTCCATCTTCACCCGCTCACCCCAGAGCTGATTCCACTCTGCTCCGCTCCCTTCCCCAGGGAGGATCTCACCGAAGCAGTTCATGCCCCGTTTACAGGGGTCCACCTCAGAGCCCACCGCCAGCACATCCAGCACCCACTGGCTTCCCCCGAGGGTGCAGCACGACCCGAGACAGCTCCAGTTCAATCACCAGCCTCAGCGTATCTGTGAGGAAATACAGAGGGTGGGCCAGGGATCTCTGTTGCTCTTTCGGAGCCGTTATTGTTTAACTGGTAAATATTTCCTTTACATGACTACAGGCTTTCAAAAAAATAATTGCAAAGCTTAATAGGAACAGATATTCCCGGGGGGTTGTAGCCTGCCTTTCATTTGCACATCAGACCCCTGCTATCTTTAAGGCTGGTTCTGTGCACAGGCAGGCGCCTAAGTCATCTGACAAACAATAAACCTCCGTGTTCTAATTCCCCAGACGAAAAAAGTAGACAAAATAAGTGACAGTTTGGCAGAAACCAAACTGCAGAATCTGCTTTGACAAGTAACTGGGTGTTCAACAGGAGAAGCCCACGGGCAGAGGGGGGGAATCAGCCTGATCTGTCCCTGGGGAGGTGTTGGCAAAGCCATTGGAGCTGTGCCTTGCGTGGGTCTGGGTGGTGAATTTGTGCATCTCTCTGGGTTGATCCTCACACAGCTTCATAACTTGGGGGGTCCCCAAGGAATCCTTTAAGCGTCCTTTAGGGCTGGCTGGAAATCAGCCTCCCTGTCCTGGCAGTTCATCACCTGCTTCTGGGCTCAGGGGGGATTAGCGGAGCACAGCAGGGGGCTGTGGACCAGTCTGGTGTGTTAGGTCTCTAACTTAGGGGAAGATGATGTCTCGTCTTCCGCGTCCTCTTGGGGAGTGCAGAACCAGCTACCGTGTTTTTTAACAAAGAGAAATAAATTTGCCCTGGCCACTGTGCTGGTGATGGACCACTTCACTTGGGAGCCTGAACAGCCCTGGGCGAGGGGCTGGGGGCTACTCGGGGATCTCCCTCCCTTGCCATTAATCCCCTGCCCACTCAGGCGAGCTGGTCTAAGGGGGAACCAGGGACCTCACGTCCTCGTAGCCTGGGGCTCACAGGAACGGGCTGGTGGTGTTGGGGCCTCAGCCTGCCGTGGGGACTCCGCAGGTAAGGATCAGAGCCAGGGCAGGGATCGGCTGCCGCCCCGTCTCTATCCGAGTCAGTGTGGCCGAGACAACATATGGGGCACGACACCAGCATGACCCCCACCTGGGGCTGGGCTTCTCTGGGGTTCCTGCCGTGTCTCCCCCAAGGACCAGACTTCTCCGGGGTCCTGCCCCGTCCCTACATGTCCCCCCAACGACCAGACTTCTCCCGGGGTCCTGCCCTGTCGCTGAGCGTCCCCCGGGGAGCCGGGGCACCTCCGGGGGGCGCGGGGGCAGGTGGCGGCTGGCGGGGACCGGCGGGGCGGGGGCAGGCGGAGGCTCCCCGGGTCCCGGCGCTTCCCCCCGTCCGGGAGGCTCCGCTTTCCTCCCCGCCGGGAGCTCATTGGGCCGGGGCGGAGGGACCGGCTGGGGCCGGGGGAGGAAATGCGCGGGGGCCCGCGGCGCGGCGGCGACTCCGCGGCTCCGGCACCGCCGCCGCCACCGGTGAGTCCCGGCGGGCGCTGCCCGGGGTCCCGACCCGCCCTGGGGTAGGGGGGCCGCGGACGCATCCCTCGGCGAGGAGGGGCGGGCGGAGCCGGGGCTTGCGGGGGTGTTTGCGGAGCGGGACTCGCTGCCGCAGCGGGGGCGGCCGAGGGTGGGAAGCGGCCGGGGGGTGCCCCTGGGGCGGCGGCGGCTGCGCGCAGCGCCCTGGGGAGCGGGGCTCGGCCTGCTGCGGGCCGGGAGGAGCATCCCTGCGCCGGGCACTGCGGTACCCGCGTCCCTGCGCACCCTGCTCCGTGCTCCCTCTTCCCTGCGCCCTGCTCCGTGTCCCTGTGCCCGGCTCCGCGTCCCTGCAGCCTGCTCCGCGGTACCCGTGTCCCCTGCGCCCAGCTGCACGGTGCCAAACCCCTACAGCCTACCCCGCGGTGTCCCCCAGCTCCGTCGTGCCCGTGTCCCCGTGTCCTGCTCCACCGCTCCCGCATCCCCGAGCCTGTGCTCCGCGGCGCCTGCATCGCGGGCTGTGCAGAGAGCAGTTTGTCAGGGGAAATCCATCCCCCCGCTGCTGCTGCCCCTCTGCAGGAGGGTTTGGGTGTAAGGGCACAGCCAAGGTCCAGCCGGGAGCAGCGGTTTCACCTGCAGAGCCTGGCCAGGCTGTTTGCAAAAGTGCCACTGTCGCGTCCCCGTGAGGGTGATGGCATCCTCTGGAGGGACTGGATCCTCTTGTGCCACTTTGCATACAGACCCCAGTTCCTGCTGCCGCTGTCAGCTGGAGTTTTAGCCTTGGTTTCATGGGCAGAGCAGGACAAAGCACTGCTCACCCCCACGGTGGGTTGCACTGTCCTGTTGGTTCCTGTGGCAGGTTAGGCAAGAATTCAGGAGAGAGTCAGGGGAACGTTTTTGGCTGGCAGAGAGGGACCCCCAGACTCACAGGAGCACGTGGCCAGGTGAGGAGACTTCGATTGCCCTGCAGCAGGAGAAGCTCAGATGCATCCACATAGATAGACTGTGGGGCTTCACCTCTTCATTTGAGAGACTAGAAATGCAGCGACAAAAGCTTCTTTTGTTTTTCTTTTTCTCCTTCTTCTTCTTTTCTTTTTTTTTTTTTTTTTTTCTTCCACATGAAAAGATTTTCCTTAAATTATGTGCTTTAAAAAAGGAGCATTAGAATAGGTAGTGGCAACAGGTTGGAGGATCTGCAGTGGCTTTAAAAAGGCTGATTTTCATAAACTCGTAAAAAAGACAAGTATAGACTATCACATTTTCCACTTTAGAAACTTTTTCTGGTATGAAGCAACCATAATTTGATGACCCAGGGGGATACTCTGACCACTTGAGGTAGGGCAGTGCTGCTCCATTTTGAAGCGAACAAACAAACCGTCTATATTTTAGGCTTGTGCCCTGTGTTTCTTGCCTTCCCCACAGGAAAAGCTCCCACAGCAGTCACGGGAATCCTGTGGGAGGATGGAGATGGTTGGCAGAGCTTGATTTACAGACTTCTAGAGGAGCACTGCTAGTCAGGGGAGCTGTGATTGTGAAGAAAATCCGTGTCCCAGTACAGCCCTGGGAAAAGCTGTTTGGCCGAGCAGTGGGGAGTTATCAGGTCTCGGTACGCTGGTGTCCCTGGGATGTCTCCAGGAGGACTGGGGAGAAAGAAGGTTTCTTCACTAAATTTTTTAAAACTTTCCTGCAGATCAACCAAGATTTAATTTCCTCGTGGTGGAGATACAACGTATTAATCATTAGAAGATGCAATTTTTCTCTATATTTGGAGGAGAATGGAGGACCACAGGCTTTATATCATCAAAATCCTGCCTCAGATCCTCAGAGCTGGGCTTGCATGGAGGTTATGACAGGCTTGGGCATCTGCAATCCCTGCTGGGCTGCAGCTCTGTGGGAATAGCTTGTAGGAGCAGGGTGGGCACATTGCTACCCCTTGCTGTCCTGGAGCCAGACTCTCAGCTTCTGCAGTACTGCTGAAGTCAGGGATGGAGTGAGGTCCCGCTGGTGATTTATAGTGATACAGCCAATTTGCCGTGACACGAAACCTCGCAGGCAGAGCTGGGTCCCTGCATGAGTGAGGAGGGGAAGGGGCCAGCTCAGTGCTATGCAAACGTGCACAGGACCTTTGGTATCAAGGGGATGGGAAGGCACTGGGCTGGTTTCTTTCTAGACGCAGGTCTGCATCTCTCTGTGCCTCAGTTTCTTCACCTGCACAAGGCCTTGGAGAAGGGCTTTGAGACCTGCAGGATCTACAGGTTTGGGATGATTATCCCAAACAACTTGGCTTGGAGTTAAGAATTGTTCCAAAGGAGTTCGGGTGTGAACCTGCAGCTCTCCCCATCACCCAGGGATTTTAGAAAGTTTATTTGCAGCTCATCGCATTTGCAGTTTCAGAAGGATGGTTCTTGTTGTGTTGCCTCCCCATAAAGCCCTTCTTGAGCTGTAGGCAGAAAGACCAATTCTTTCTTTAATTGGCATATACTTAAGGTGGGTTTCCTTATTTCTTCCTCCTTTAACTGCTGCCATCCAGAGGCCAACTGTTTTGTTTCAATTAGATATTGATGTTACTGATCTTTTTCAACCTTGTTTCACATTTGTCCTCTGCTAGAAGCCTCTTTATTTGGGACTTGGTTAGTACTGACCCTGAAGAGGGTACATATGGACCTCACAGCACTTTCCTCTGGCAAGAATTTCTATTTTAAAGAGAAGAAGATCAGTTTTCAGTGTGTTTTGTGGTGGGAAAATGCAGCTTTACAATGTTGTACGGATTAAGAAATTACTGGCCGTTGTTTTTCCCTCGCTGCCTGGACTCGGCAGCGTATTTCAGATCGACACAAGTCCCTTCCTTGCTACTCGACAAGCAGCTGAGCCGCCCCCAGTGCCACCAGAGCATCTCCCATATACTGGGCCAGGTGTTCCCCTGGGGTAAATCACTGTCATGCTGGTGACATGAGTGGGGCAAAGCAGGTTGGTGCCTGGAGGAACACTCGCCTTGCCAGGGGTTCGTGGGTCCCTCGTGTTCCCCCTTCCCCTGTCTTTGTCACGTCACACTGCTCTGTTGCCAGCAAGTGTGCTTCTGCCCCAGCCCCTTGTGCTGTCCTCAGAGGGTCTGTGCACACCCAGCGCCATCTCTCTGACCCTGGGAGTGGGGACTGGCTCTGTCCCCATGGATCCATCAGATGTCACTGCTTGGGGACGGAGGCCACATGTTCACTCTGCTCTTCTCTCCATTGCAGGGTTCCCTGTTGAAGGGTGAAACATGTGGTAGGAGCCAGCACTTCCCACCAAAGAGCGAGACTCGGTCGTGCCGCACAGCCTGGGGCACCACGGGAGGGACAGGACATGCACCCCATCGGCTGCCTCCTCTCAGGACTCTCCTTCATCCTCAGCGCAACCAGCACGGGCAGCTTTGCCCAGGCAGGGTAAGAACCCTTTTTATCTGTGTCTCCTGGGTGCGTGTCTGTCTGTGCATCACGGTGAGGTACGTGGGAAGCTCACCGGGCTGGCGAGGAGGTGGGAAAAGGCTCTGCTGAGTCCTCCTGGAGCAGCCAGGGCTCAGCAGCCTTTCGCTGTTATTTTCTTTGTCACTGAAGAAAAAAAAAAAACTCGCAGAGAAAATGTCCTGACTCTGTTAGGCTCCATATGGTGGACACAAAGACACTCTGGGCTTTCTGTCTGGGAGAGTCAGAAGCTAATCAGGCCCTGAGCTTATGAATTATTATCTTTTTTGAGCACACGCTTGCACAAAAATACACCTGCAATCTTGCTGTCAGACTGATCGAGCCTTGCAAACAAGCCCTCAGAGGAGGACACAGCCTCCCAGCTCAGAGGATGCCCCATCCAGGGGATGCAGGCGTGGGAAGCCCCGCTGGGTTGTTGCCTGCCACACACGCTGCTCCCTGGGATGCTGTGGTCCACGGTCCCACAGCCCCAGCCATTCCCCTTCCTTGTCCATGGAATGGGTCCGACACGGCGCCCTGGATCCCAGCACAGCCTGGGCAGGCACAGCTCAGCTCCCTCTGGGTCCAAGGAAGCCCAGAGCTCCGTGCCCCACTTTCTTCCCCAGCCAAAAAGAGCTCGAGCTCAGCACCCGCTCCCCAGCCACAGCTCACATTTTCTACAAAGTTTGTTTTGACATTGAAATACTCTCCTCTAGTGTTAAACCTTTTGCGTTCTGGTGGTGACTGAAACCCCAGGCTGAATTCCTCACTCGCACGCACAGGCTGCAGCCAGAGCTTTATGCTAAATTTTGCAATGCAAACAATTGCATCTTCTATAGCATTAATCAGTGAGGCTGAGAGGAGATCTCTGGAGTTAATGGAAGCCATCTGATGTCCGTGCTAATTCCCAGGCTTTTTATTCTAGTTTCTAATTGGGCTGGGAGGATGAGACAAGTAGACCAGTTCCTCTGTGGGACTGACCTGCTTGGGCTGGAAAATGTTGAAAAAAAAATTTTTTTAGCTAAGACCACTTTGGCTGTTAACCTTGGGAAAGTTTTTGACAGGATCACAGTTATCTTAGGAAGTCTGGAGGGTGACTTTCATCTGGCCTCTACTTTTTTTGCAGTGAGCTTGACCCTTCCTGTGAAATCATTCATTTCTTGGTGACCACGAGAGCATCCGTTCAGGAATGCAAGCCTGAGAAAGGAAAAATCCACCCAGAAAGTGAATGATTTTAGAGGAAGGGAGGTGATGAATGAAAGAAATACTGCTTTGAGAAAATCCCCCCTAAATCTAGGTCCCATTTGCTCCCCCAGGACGGAGGGACAGTGAGTGTATGAGGAGGTGTCAGCACCTTTGGGCAGGGGCTGGGGAGGATGAGCCCTTGCAGCCCACAGCTCAAGCTTTGTGCTGCTGGCCCAGAACAGCCTGAAGTAGCCTCCTGTGTCATTAGAGTCATAGAATTATTTTGGTTGAAAGAGATCTTTAAGATCAAGTCCAACTCAGCATTGCCAGGGCACCACTAACCCATGTCCCTCAGCACCACAGCTCCACGGCTTTGAAACCCCTCCAGGGGTCACGGGGACTCCACCACTGCCCTGGGCAGCCTGGGACAGCCCTGGACAACCCTGGAGGGGAAGAAGTTTTTCAAAATATCAAACCTAAACCTCCCCTGGAGCAACATGAGGCTATTTCCTCTTGTCCTGTTGCTTGTTCTTTGGAAGAAGAGCCTGAACCTCACTGGCTCCAATCTCCTTTCAGGGAGTTGTGGAGAGTGAAAAGTCTCCCCTGAGCATCCTTTCCTCCAGGCTGGACCGGCCAAGGTCCCTCAGCTGCTCCTCACAAGGCTTGTCCTTGAGACCCCTCTCCAGCTTTATCAGCCGCTGCCATTCAAATAGCCCTCTGTAGAGGGACTGTCAGGCCACGTCCTGGGCTGGTATAAATCGCTGGAGCTCTTTCTCCCCACGGAGAAGCAGTGAGTTGGTTTTTAGCCGGTGTCTGACCCGCTCCCCTCTCCGCAGCCGCAGAGTCTGTGCCGCGACACCTCAGAGCCAGGCAGCCGCCTACACCGAGTCCCACGTCCAGCCCATCTACCAGCCCTACCTCACCACCTGCCAGGGCCACCGCCTCTGCAGCACCTACAGGTGAGGGCAGCTGCCCGCACCACGGGCCCTGCGAGGGAGCCGGATCCGTCCCAGTGAGGCAGAGACGTGCTGGGAGCTGGGGCGGCTACAGGAGTGGGGAGTCCTGCCATGACCCGTGGGGAAAGGGCTCCCAGGTCTGACCCATGGGCGTGGGGGAGGGATGGGAGGCTTGGGGTGGATTCTCAGTCACCCAGCTCAGCCCCATCCTTGCGTTGCAGGACCATCTACCGGGTTGCCTACCGGCAGGTGTACAGGCAGCTGCCCCAGCCCGTGGCCTCGTGCTGTCCCGGCTGGAGCAGAGCTGACAGCCACGCGCTCGGCTGCAACAGAGGTAAGAGGCTGATGGGCCACCCAGCTGCCAGTGCTCGTCCTTCCCTCAGTCCCCCTGGGCCAGGGAGCTCCAGTCCTGGATGAGGCCCCGGCAGCCAGCTCTCTGCCTGTCAGGAAAAGCATTTAAATTTTCAGCATCGCAACCAAATGCAGTTCAATTTGTGATTAATTCCCAGCCTTTCTCTGCTGCCTCCCAGGCCTTTTTCCTTTGGGATCACTTATTAACTTTATAGTTACCAGAGGATAAATAAAATGAGTAAGTAGTTTCCATATAAATCAGCAGTAATGGAAGAGAAATGCTTTCAGGAGGCAGTCGTGATGTACAGCACAAACCAAATGCAAAGCAGCAGCAGCACCAGTCCCCAGATGAGCTCAGAATGCAGCATTGGGGGCTTCCCAGGGCCTGCTGCTGCTCCTTGACCCCCCTCCCTCCCAGCTGTGCTGCCTGCAGGCACCTCAGCCTCTTTCCAGGCTGCAAAATGAAGGACCTGTTCATCCTGTAACCTGTGCACCCCAGTCAGCTGAACCCCACTACCCTGGGGCTGGGGCAGAGCATCCTGGCCCTGGACTGGTGCTGGTGTGTCTTTTGGGGGGTGTGTGTGTGCACTGTGTGTATGCACGCATCCATGGTGGCTGGGGAGGGAGCTTGGCCCCCCCAGAGCTGCCCAGTGACACTGTGCTTGTGTTTGGTCCCACAGCTCTCTGCTGGGTACCGTGCCAGAATGGTGGGAGCTGCATCTTCCCCGGCAGATGTTCCTGCCCACCTGGCTGGATGGGGCCAGCTTGCCAGACAGGTACCGACCATCCCACTCCACCCAGGGCTCCCTGCATCGGGCCTGCCCTGTGGCTTGCTGGAAGAGCTTCTCCAGGGAGCAGCAGGGCTGCCATGGAGCTCTGCCCCTCGGTGAGGGACAGGGACCAGCACCGTGACTCCTCTCTGTGCCTTGGCACATGCCTGGAGCTGCTCAGACCACAGAGGGGAACCAGTGTGTTACTCCTCCACACACACCCCTACATGTATTGCTCCGGGGCAGTGATTCCTGGTGGTCTGGCCAGGAAAGATGGGAAGCTCAGCTCTCAGGAGAGCTCTGACCTCCCTTTGGCTGAGCCAGTGCTCCCAGCCCTCGTGTGCAGCCCTGGTGTCCACATTTTCTCTCTGCCACTGCTCCACACTGGGTCGGTGTGAGCCGAGGCTGCACGCTGCCATGACACTGCAGCCAGCCAGCGGCTTTCTGCAGAGCAGCCGTTACACTCGTGTGGCCGGCTGGAGATCGTGTGTTGGGAATGACCCATCTCCCAGGCTTTGTAAACTTTTGCTGTAAACTAAGACGCCCATTTACTGCAGAGATGAAATCTGCAAACCAAAAATATCTGGAGGAGGAGAGGAAGCCTGGGCGAGCTCCAGACACCGAGCTCCTCACCAGCATGAAAGCAGCCCGATGTTCCTTGCCAGAGCACGGGGAATTCAGGCATCGTGGCGCACACCAGTGTGGTGCAAACCCACATTCCCCAGCCTTCCACCCTCCTGTAAGGCAGAGGAGGAGCGTGGCACTGACCCATGCTGGGCCAGGCAGGGCTGAGCGCATCACTGACAGCTCCGGCTCCAGCGCAGGGGGGAAAAGATATATTTTTTTTTTCCCATTGCTTAAAACAGATTCGCCCGGGCGTGGGAAGCCGTTCAGCTCATTTTGCTTTGTGGGAACAGCTTTAATAACTCCCCCATGTGAGGAGAGGTTACTGGGTTTTGTACACACTTGAAAGGCTGATAGCTCCTCGCCACGGATGGCTGGAATCAAAACCCCGGCCATAAATCCAGGATGAGAGCCGAGCGCTGCCTGCGCCCGCCTGGCCAGAGCTGGAACATTTCTGACCACAGCTTTTGTTTCTGGCTCTTTTGTGGGGGGAGTGGGCGGAGGGGAGGAGGCCAGAACCCTCTCAGGGTTAGCCCAGGTTTACTCCAGCTGGGCATAAGAGCAAAGACCGTCCCAGGTGCTCACACCCTGCAGTGCTGAGAGCACCCAGAGCTGTGCCCACCACAAACAGCAGCTTGGTCTGGGCTCCCATCACATCCCTGCCCTGTGTGAACCCACAGGGCTCTAGCAGGGGGAGCAGGCCCTCCAGCTTGTGGGGCTGAGCCCTCCCTGGTAGGCACCTCCCCACCACCCCTGTCCTCACTGAGCTGGACCTGTGGTTTCAGATGTGGATGAGTGCGCCGGCCAGAGCCATGGGTGCGACCAGCTCTGCACCAACACTGCCGGGAGCTACCACTGTGCCTGCCACGACGGCTTCAGCCTCGCTGCAGACGACAAGACCTGCCAGCCCCTGGTGCCAGCGCCCGAGCCAGAAACCTCCAGCCGAGCAGGTAACCTGTCCCTCCACTGCAGGACAGCCCCAGCTGCTTGGGGCCTTCAGTGAAAGCCGGGATTGACACTCAGCATCACAAGGTGGCTGGAGTGGCAAGAGACAGGCAAGGGGATGACAGCCAGAACCCCTCAGCTTTATCCTCAGTGACCTGGGAGTCCCTCTACCACCCGACCAACCTCCCCTGTGCACAAATCCAGCCGCTGCTCCATCTGTGAGGGTGACAGAGCCTGGCCGTGGCATGTGGTGTCTGGGATGTGGCCATTCTGTCCAGCATCGTCATCCTTCCCACAGGACCAGTCCGGAGCCACGAGGAGCAGCGGGCACTGCTGGTGACGGCCCATTATTACTTTTGGTACGCGCTGTGACACTTCAAACTCGTACCGTGAGTAATAATGCGCTGTGGCCAGCACGGGCATCGCGGTAACGCCTGGGAGAGCAGGGCACCGTCTGCATGTGCCCTACGAGCCACCTGCCTTTAGCCCCCATCCAGGGCCCTCAGCAGGGACGAGCCTTTGTGTCCACCATGGGACAGGGCACAAGTGAATCTGACAGCAAGGCCAGGCTTCACCAGAACATCTTTGCCTTTAAGCATCACGCCACCGCCTGAGAAATTCCCCCCTTTGTTGCAGGTGCTCCAGCAGCACGGAGAGGCCTGTGCGCTTTAGCAGCAGGAGTAGATGCCAGTGCTTGCAGCAGGTGTTGGATCCCATTGATGCTCCAGGGCCTGGTCCCAGTGGGGCAGACCCCAGGGGATCAGTAGGAGGGGGAAGTGGAAAGCAGCAGAGCTTGGCCTGAGCCCTGCAGCGATGTCTCTCTCTCCCCAGCACCTTCCACTTCACCTCAGGCTTTTATTCACTGACCTTCTCTTGGTCACATTTTCAGGTCCCTCCAGTGAAATAAAGGAAGAAATGAAAGTCCTGAAGAGCAGAGTGGAAGCACTGGAGCAGGTGAGCTCTCAGCACACACCTCCAATGCTGCACTCAGCCAGCTCCCGCCCGGGGCTGTTTGCAGCCAGGGTTTCCCTCCACCCCGGCTCTATTTTTAACATCCCGCTGGCCTCACGCCGCAGGGATCCCAGCTGTGCTCCACGCTGCTGGCAGCGCCCACGCAGCAGCAATTCCAGCCCAACGGCCCTTTGAACGCAACCAAAGCCCCACGAGCTGCCTGATGGGCTGCCCTGGCGGGGTGCACCCCAACAAGCAGGGTGCTAGGTCCTGCTGGGTGGTCCTCTGGCTGGGGAGGACACACTCACGGCTCCTTCTACCTGCAGAAACTCCAGTTGGTGCTGGCCCCCTTCCACAACCTCATGCCATCTGCGCCGGAGGACGTCGGCACAGACCCCATCAGCCGGCTGTCCCATTCCCTCCAGCAACTGGACAGAATCGACTCCCTGAGCGAGCAGATCTCTTTCCTTGAGGAGCGGCTGGAGACGTGTAAGTGCCTGGAAAAAAGTAGGGGTGAAGTCTTTCACTCCACCCACGCTGGCCACGGTGAGCAGATGTGGGCCAGCGAGATCAGTAACACATATGCCACTATTAATCTGCATCTCCCCCGAGCTCAGCAGCCTGTAATTAATAAAAGATGAACACAAACAGCCCATTAGCTTAATTTCAAAGCTGTTTCCATGGCTGCACCATCTGACTGCCCTTGTAGCAGCCAAAACCCATCGGATTGGCACATGGAGATGTGGCTCTGGGGCAGAAGCAGAGGGAGCCCACAACAAGCTGTGGGTCGAGCAGCACCCTCACCAGCTGCCTTCTTTTCCTGCACCATTATCACTTAGTCCTTGGAGGAGAAACCCCAGCTCTCAGGAAATTAACAGTCAAAAAAAGTCAATCAGGGAAGTTTAGGGAGCGTGCAGAAGTTGGCAGATTTACGAGCCTGGGAAGTTTTAGGCATTTCTTTTTGAAGTCTACAGGCCGGGCCGTTACCAAGCAGTGGACCAGAGAGAGCCTCCCAAAGAGCAAACGCTGTAGAAGAGGCACTGGTGGGAGCTGTCATGTGTGAAATGGCCGAAGGTGGGGGGGGGGTCCTGCCTGGTGTGTGTGTCCCCTCAGGTCCCTGAGGTATGTGCAGAGCTCCAGGGAGAGCACAAACCATATGAACACTTTATTTTGATAGGTGGCTTTTTGCAGCTCATTTTCCAATTAAATAATTCCAGTCAAACGCCCAGAAATGAGGCCTGGCTGGGTGGGCTGAGGAGCTGCTGTACAGCAGCAGCCCAGTGCTCATGGCAGAGGGGCGAGGGTGCTTGGAAAGGCTTAAGGGGAAACTGTTTCAGGGCATTTCCAGTCCCAGTTCACTGCCTGCGGTAATGGCTTAGATATAAAAAAAACTTCAAAGGATTCGTTTGAAGACTAAGTAGCTGCAAATAGACACTTAAAAAACATCTGAGAAAGGAGCAATCATCAGAAGCAGTGAGTGTTCCAGCAAGCTGGCTTTCCTGGTATTGCCCTGCACATATTATTAGTGACAGCCCTGTGGAATGTGAGCAGTATCACAAGGTAACATGGATTTATTCCAAGGGATGACTCCCAAGTCCTGAAATTAACCTCTGCCAGGCCTGTTTTGGCAAGCAAGACTTGTTGTTGTCCCTCTCATGGTCTTGAGAGTCCCTGGAGGACACCGGCCTGTCCTTTCATACTCCAGCAAGTCCTGGGGCTTGCAGGACACCCCATGGAGAATTAAGTAGCCATATTTTCTGTGCCTTGTGAAGCGTTTCACAACCGAATGCTAAGATACAACTGTACCCTCTGGTTACCTGCCCAGGGGGATGTGTGTAAGGCCTAAAAGAACCCAAGCATTTTCTCTTTTTTAAAGCATCAGTGAAGGCCCAAGGTCAGATCTCTTCATGTCATAACCATTTTAGACCCTCTAAGTCTGAATTACCCCCAGCTCCACACAGACTGTCACCACCCGACTGTGACACAGTCAGTTGAGCAGCACAACAGATTCACAGCCATGCCACAGTTGTCCTGTGTGGCCCCTTCTCCAGCCCATGAAGTTCTCCCCAGTGCCAGGGACTTTGGTGATCATCAGCACCTCCTGCTGATTCCTGTCACATAGAGCCACTGTCTGTGTCTGGTGGGGACAGGCTTGTCCAGCCCCATCCTGGGGCAGCCAGTAGTATTGTCACTGGTTTTCCCAGCCCTCAGGATTTCCTGGGCCCAGGTGAGGATGGTGTCATGGCAGGGAGGCAAGAGTGACTCTCAAACGTGGTGGGACAGAGCCAGGGGCTGCCTGGCAAAGGGAAAGCAGCAAGTGTGGGTGGCATTTGCTGAGGTTGAGGTGAACCTCATCCTTCTTGGGGATGGGGACAAACCAAGCCCAGGCTAGCAGCATTACTGGAGTGTTGGTTTATTGTTCTTTTTTTTTCCCCCATCTTCCCAGGTTCCTGCAAGAATGACCTCTAGCCAACCACACGAGGAACTGGAGCAAGTCGAGCACAGCCACAGCTCTTATCTCAGCCTCCAGCCCCAGGCTGGGGATGAAGCCACCTCACCCCCAGGAAGGCACAGGGTAGCAGGAGAAGGCTGCGTTCCCATCAGCATCTCCATCGCTTTCTCCTCCAGCTCACCTTACCAAAGGTCACACAGTTACTTCCAAACTGGACTCTGAGCCCTCAGCATCTCCCCCGCTTCCCGCTGGAGAGGCAGAAAATAAATACCTTCCTTGTGCCCTTTGGTGCCCATCTGGCTGTGCCAGAGACTGGCCCTACACAAAGCCGTGTGGTGCTTGGCTTTTCCTGGCTTTTTCTTAGCGTTACGCTGGGACATCATCTCCTGAGGAGCACAGACCTGGGACAGCCACCCCCATGCTCCCCCTACCCAATCCCACCCAAAGAAGGTGGGGACAAGTCTTGTGTTTGGAAGACTAAGGCCAAAAAGGACTTGGGTAGCCCCAAGCCAGGCATCATGGCACGGGATGGGTGCAGGCAGTCCATGCAAAGGTACTGCCCTAGCTGGGGACGGGGAGCAGGTGCCCATCCCTGCAGCTTCTGGTCTGCCCTGCTTTCTAGGTCCAGCCTCTCTCCACAGGTGCTGGAGGTGGGCTGGGGCCTCACTGCTTTTTGGCAGGGCAGCTGCAGCAGCTTGCTCTGGATTTACCTGCTCCTAGTCTCTGCACCATCCCTAGGCGCTACAGAGTGGTAACAAGGATTAAGCTTTTCCTTGGGTCTGAATCCCAGACCTCCATGGATAGAGGCTGGAGGGGTCCTCTGGAGATATCTGATCAACCCCCCTGCTGCAGAAGGGTGACCCAGAGCAGGGGACCCAGGATCGCATCCAGGAAGGTTCAGAATCTCTCCAGAGGACACTCCCCAACCTCTCAAGGTGAAGCCCTGAAGGTTCAGAGTCCAATTTTCCTCGCTTTAATAGAAAACTTTTCCCCGTGACACTCCCATCATCAGAACAGAGCAGATGGGGACAATCCTGTGCTGCTCTGTAACGTCAACAGGGTGAGGTCAAGGAGGGGGGGCAGTCCCCTGTGTGTCAGGTTGGGGACTGAGGCCTGGCAAGCCCAGGTGTTTACACTGGCACAGGCTGTTGGGTTGACTGGTCTCTGCTGGAGCCAACAGCCCTTGCGCCGTCAGCCCGCAGCACACACGCCCACCTGCCCCTCGGCCCCGTTTGCTCAAGCCCAAGGACGCTGGTAGAGCAGGGCAGCTGTGACCAGCCTGATACCCCACCTTCCTACCCTGCACCAGGGGCTGTGCCAAAATAAAGCCTCCTGCTGTGCTCACGGAGGCTGGGGGAGCACTGCTGCCTGGGAAGGTGCTCGCTCCAGCACCCTGCTTTGACATGAGCTCCCACCCACACAGGCACCACCTTCCTCTTCCCCTGCAAGTGTTTGTCCTCCCAGTTCTGGCCAGGCTGTGGCTCAGCCTGAGGCTGGGGTGCAGGAGCACAAGGTGGGGACAGGGACCTGCCATCACCCCTCGACCACCCAACCCACCCCCCCCAGCAGGAGTTGAGGGGTCAGCACCCTCCTCCATCCAGCAGCCCCTCCTCCCCCCACTCCCACACAAGACCAGGACTCTATTTAAATAACCAAAGGTGTATTTTTTCTTCTTTTTCCTTTTTTAAAGCACGTAACATAATTATCAACCCAATTAAAAGCGAGCAGCGGACAACTGCACGTAGAGGCACTGCTCCCTCCTCCCAGGGAAGGATGCTGCAGGAGTCACTCTGTGGACATGGTTATCACCCCCCAGGAGCCTTCCCAGACCCTCCCGGGTTTAACCTCCATGGCAGCTCTCCATCTGCTGCTCTTACAAAGTGCTGGTTCAGTTCCTACCCTCCCACCCTGACCCATGCCGTGGGGGGATCTGGCCCCTGAGTCTGTACTGTAAAGCCCCTCTCATAAAGCCCCCCAGCCCAAGAGCTCCAGCCCTTGGGGAGGCTCCACAGAACTCTGCCTTTCCCAGTTGAGGCTTTAACCCCAAAATGCCCCATGATTGCAATCCCACCAACACAGCCCCAAAACCCCATTGTGCTGGGTACCTGAGTAGCCCCAGGTGGCTCACGGTAAGGTTGTACACCCTGCGCCACGAACAGGGCAGCTAAAGCCTCCCTGAACCTGAGTTAGAGGTGAAGGTTACCCCCTGGAACCACAGGCCTGACCCAGCCTTGTTCTTTGGAGAAGGCATCAACAGTTCTGCAGCTCCCAGCAAGGGAGCCAGGAGCCCTGCTGGTCCATTACCCCAAAGCAGAGGGGGAAACCCCTTCCTCTGAAGGGGAGAAGGAGCCCCTTTTCCCCAAAGGGAAAGCTGGAGCCTTCCAAGCTCCATTACAGCAGCAGCTCACCCACCCTGCAGCTCTGGAAGAGTTTTACAAGCCTCATGGAGCAGCAGCTCCACCAAGACCAGCAGAGATACGCGGGACAGGCACCATCTTTTGGCCAGTGCTGACCATGACAAGTGGCAAAACGAGCACGACAGAGCCCTTTGCATCTGTGACAGGTACCGTGGGCACCAGGCTGGATGACCACCACCAACCAGAGCAGGGAGCTGGCAGGGGTTTCCCACCAGCCAGGAAGCTCTGAGCCAGCCCTGGCCTGTGCCAGGCAGGATGTGCGTGCCCCCAAGTCACACGTGAGGACAGGTTTGCCCAGGACTCCCACAGATCTGTGTGGTTTTTTAAAAAAAAAAATCAAGCTGGTGGCTCCAAACAGTAGAAGCAAGCGTGAGGTTTTGTTCAGAAGACTAAACCAAGGCTGGACAGCATCCAGCTGAGCTCTGCCCAGACCATCTACACTGGCTTGGTCAGGCTGTAGCTTCCCTCGCACCCCCACTGCTGCCGACAAGCCAGGCTCTGGATTTTCACCCCATTCTCAGCCCTGTTTAAGCAGTGTTGAGGTTGCACAGGTACAAACTGCTGGTGGGTGGCTTTCATCTGGGCCAGCACAGCACAAGCTGAGGCAGCAGGAACACGGGTGCAGGGACACTCACGTGAGGCAGAGCTCAGCCCCCAGCCAGGTTTGCATTAGTCAACCCAAACCAGCTGCCCGAGCTGGGGGAACTCACCTCTCTGGTCATTGAGCCCTTTGGTAGTACACATTTGATGCCTGAGAAATTCAGATAAAGGAGACGTTCTGTTACGAGAGAATGAACCCATAAGAGAAATCCACTCAATGGGGAACCTTAATGTTGGCTTGACACCTGGTGTGTGCCAGTCTGTGGTGTTCCCAGAGCTAGAAGTCACTGCAGAAGAAGAGAAGTTCCTTCGGTATTTGGCAACAGAGAGGTCACTTCATCCACCACCACACGGTGACGCCACTGGAGAAGCATCTAGGATGAGTCCTTCGCTTCACTTGGACTTGGACGGCCTGATAGCCTGAAGAGGGTCTCCCTCATGGTGTGGAAGCATCTGTCAGCGAGGTCAGAGACATCATCTGATGTCAGGCCTTTGGTCTCTATTGGAGGCAGAACCTCCACCTTGATTTTGCCTGGGAACAAGAGAGCTTGTAAGAAACTCACACGCCACAGGGGCACAGTTCTCTGCCCTCCCAGGGCCCCTGCTTCCCCCCCACCCTGGGCAGCCCCAGTACAGCCTTCATCCCCTCACAGGGCTTCACACATCCATCCCCAAGAGGCTGCACTGGTCTCAAGGGTAAGAGATAGCTCACTCTGGGGATTAGGCGCTGCCCTCAAACTGCTGCACCAAGCAGAGTATTTCCTTTGCACCCCAAACTGACACCCCAGCCAGAGCTTGGCCCTTTGCAAGGCTCTGCCCCTGCCTGCTGGCCAAGAGAAGAGCTGGGGACCCCAGGCCATGGACCCGCTCAGCTCCAGGGCCATGGTCCTGCTCAGCCTGCAGCAGATGCTCACTCCATCCACTTCTGTCCAACCCTCCTACCTTTGGCTGGCCCCAGGCACCCAGGCAGGGAGCATGCCAGGCACAGCTTCCTCCAAAACCAAGAGTTACTGCTGTGAGTTGACTGAAAGGCAACTTTCTGCCCAGCACTTGTACTGAGAGACTTCAGAGCTTTGACAGGACCAGTTTCCCTGCTCCACTTGCAGAGGGGTCTCTGCTTTGAAAGGTCAGGAGGCAGAGCACACTTGCTTCTTCCCTCACCCAATGACTTGTGTTGTGCCAGTTCTGAGAGCAAGAGGTGGTGTCCAAGTTTTAATGAAAACATCCCTCACTGTATTTAATTATATTCTTTCCTGAGTGAACCCAGCCCAGGCTCTGGTGCCAAGTGCTTTGAGCTGACTCCAAACATCTCCCAGAGGGACTCCTGCTCACCCCAGCTCTGCTTCCCTCTCACACCCTTGTGAGACAGATCTCCACATCACCCCAGCTCCAAGTGACTGCAAAGACCCTTGGGCTCCTTAGTACCTGATGTAAATAGATTCTTCTTTGGGTTATAGAAGGTGGTGAAGGAGGAATACACAACAGGGATCACAGGGACCTTGGGGAAGAGGCAGAAATTAAAAAAAAAGTTACTTGCACTGCAGCAACTCAGGACAGGTCAGAGATCAGCAGCAAACCCCACACAGCAGAGCTGACCTGGCCCAGCTCTCAAGACACACAGGGCACAAGCAGCCCCACAAGAAAACCCACTTCCAGAGGCTGGGACAATCAGTAGGAAAATGGGACCGAAACCACTCGAGCAACTCAAGGCACAGGAACATTCAAGGAATCTAGGGCCAGGCTACACTTCAGCTTCAGATCAGCACCAGCTCACAGGGCTTCTTGCCCCAAGCCAGGCTTCAGAAGTCAGGTATTTTCTGACCTGCAGACACTGGAGGATGTCGGTTTTGACAGGCCTTGTCATGCTGTACATGTTTGGGGCATGCCAGCTAGAAAGGAGTCACCAGTTGCAATCAATTGCTCCCAGGGAAGCTTCAGAGAGGCAGAGCCAGCAACAGGAGAGCAGCATAAATCATTATTTCAGTGACTCAGGAGGAGTGTTGTCAGAGGTTGGTACCACTTCCACCATCCTCCTTTCCTTCTAAGCAGCCACCAGCCTTGGTTACATCACCCCGGTGGGAATGGGGATGGCACAACACAGGCTACACCCTGGGCTTGGCCAATAGAACCCAGCAAGAGATCTGGCACCTACTCCTTTCTCCAGAATCCCTGTTAGAAAACCTCTTTTCACAAAGGCAGTGTCCCCTCAGGCCTTCAGTCACCCCAGTCCTGAGAAACAAGGCAGAGCACACACAGGAAGGCAAGGCACCCATCTCCTCGCAGCCACCTCTCCAGCACCCAGTCCCCAGCACCTGGGAGCCAAGCTCAGGTTCCAGCAGCTGCCTGGGCACAGGCAGCACAGCCAGGTCTTCAGCGTCCCTGGCACAGTGCCCCAGGGCTCTGCCCAGCTGAACGGCACCGCTCCTTCAGGAGCCCTGGCAGCTCTGGCTGTGTGAAGCCAAGGAGCTCTTTGTCTTCTCCCCCACTAGCTGCTCATGGATCTTGGAATTTTGGCAACAGAAGGCATTTCAGACATACCAAGAGGTGCCATGTGGCTGTCGGGGAGGGAGCAGCCGTTCCCACCCAGAGCAAGCCCAGACGCTGCTCTAAAGCCCCAGCATTAACAGCCCCAAGTCAACACCACAGTATCACAACCTGGGGGACCAAGAAGCCCATCCACAGCTTTGGGATTCCCCAGGCAAGCTCACAAAGCACAGCACCCACTGGGCTCCCTGCCACTGGCAGGCCCTGTGCCGCAGCCTGTGCTGGGCACGAACACTGCCCAGCAGCCACCTGCACAGCCCAGAGCTAGGGGCTCAAGTGTCCCTGTTCCTCATGCTCGCCCTCCAGGTGGGACACTGGGAATGCAGTGCTGAGGCCATCAGGAGAGAGGACACGGCAGCTTCTCTGCTGTCTGCAGCCACCCAGCCACTTCTGGGAGGATGGAAAAGGCTCTTGGCTCCTGCAGGGCAGCACTGATGGTGGTTTAGCTGAGGAGCTCAGACCTGGGAACACAGCTCGCTGGGCAATCAAACCATAGCACTGCAGACCAGCCTGCAGCATCACTGCAAAAGCATTCGGGGCCCCTGTGCAGGAGCAGAACGCCGTTACCTGTGCCTGGACAGCAAGGTGAAATGCTCCTTTCTTGAACGGCAGCAAATCCCCCGTGCAGTTCCTCGTGCCCTCTGGGTACACCCACACCTTCACCTGCACACGGGGAGATAAGGCTCTGCTCCAGCAACCCACTTGCAGTGCTCCCATCCTGCTGGCCGAGCTACTGGCCAGCCCTGCCAAGAGCTGCAGGTGGCTGTTGCTCCAGGAGAGCCAGCTTCAGGAGTTCCACATCCCCCCACATCACATCACCCCAGGATGCCCAGACATGTGCCACCTTGCCACAGTCAGACTCACATTGTCAGTTGCCATAGTCTTGGCCACCTCTGCCATCACCATCTTGGCGCTGGTGGTGCTCTTCCTGTTGATGAAGATGACCCCGCCGAGGTAGATGATGAGCCCCACGGTGCCAGCGTACATCAGCTCCTTCTTGCCCACCTGGGCACAGTTGTCAGGCAGGATCTCCATCAGCCCTATGGGGATGGCAGAGGGTGAGACCTTTCTCTGAGCTGATCTTTCTCTGACAGTGGGCATTGCTCCCTCCCTCCTACCAGCTCCTCACCCATCATGTCGAGGATGCTCTGGTGGTTGGACACAATGATAGCAGGGCCCTCCACCTCGAAGTTCTCCAAACCCTTCACCTCAAACCTCAGACCGAAGAAATACTTGAAGGTCTTGACCACAGTTTTGATGATTCTGCAGAAGAGAAGAGCAGTCAGACAGCAGCAGCACTGGGAGGTGGTGGGTCTGCTATCCCCCAGACAGGTGGAAGGACACAGGAGCAGTTCTGTCTGGACAGAGCCTCCACCTCAGTTGCCCTCTGGTCCACCCACGTGTCTGTCCTGCATGGTCTCATGTGCTCAAGGTGCTTCAGTTGCACACTAAGCTCTGCCCACTCCCAGTGTGGCATTTTTACTGGAAGCCTGGGGGAAGCTGACTGCAACTTTGAAGCCAGTAGAGCCAGACTCAGTGGTCCATGCTTCCTTCAAACCGACAGCATCAGCTCACAGTGAGCTCTCTGGAAGAGGCAAGTCCAGCCCAGTGCAGCTGCAGGAGCCCTGCAAAGAGGCCACTGTGGAATCCCTCTAAAGCCTTGGAAGGAGAGACACTCATTTCAACACTGGATCAAGGACCACTACTCCTTCTGCCAGTCCTACCCACCCAGTGCTGTTCCTCTCCTCCTACACCGTGGCTGTAGCCCACTCCAGCGGTACCCATGCTTTCCTCCTGCCACCAACAGAGCCCCACGAGCTGCTCAAACAGCTCTTCCAGGAGCTGCCACCCCCCAGCACATGCACCCCAGCACCCAAGGAAGGCTCTGCCTGTTCTGCTCCTTGGCAGTGCAAGAAGATGCTGCTTAATGACACAAACACAGGGTGCCATCACCTGACAGGAGTCACAGAAAGGAGGAGAATGAAGAAACATTTCCCTGTATGACACAAGGATGGAAGCAGCCAATGGGACACTCCCCAGGCAGCTCAGCAGAGGCCAAATTCCCCCAGCAAACCCAACCCATCTTCAGGCAAATAGCTTCTGGCTGTCAGCTCATTTTCCCAGTGGATCTACATGGCTCTCCACAGAGCTCCCAGCTTCTTACTCTGCACCCCAGGGCTGGCAGGAGACACAGGCAGCTCGGTTCAGCCCTGCCAAGGCCCCAAGCAGGGTGCCATGTCCTTGCTGAGCACACCCAGCCCAGGCTCGAGACCCTGCCAGCCCATGGGAGCAGGCCCTATCTACACCACCCCCAGACAGGTGGGAGCTGGGGACCCTCCAACTCGGCCAAAGGACGCAGCCAGAAGCTGGCAGCATGCAAGTGCTATTTTGAGCAGCTATTTGCCAGGACAGGAGGCAGAGGAGCTTGCACGTGAACAAAGCTCCCAGAAGCAGTTCCCAGCTCTGCTCTCCCCTAGAGCAGGTTCAGGAGCTGATGTGCCTTCCAGCAAGTATCTGGATGCCCTGCCTCAGGGCCCACCTTGTCCCTAGTAGACAAAGGATGAAGATTTCCTCCCTGCATGAAGAGGCTGAGGGCCAATGTCAGCTCCTCCCCCACCACAGGGTCCAGCTGGAGAGCTGCACAGCACCATCAGCCTGGGAAACATCCCTGTCACCCAGGCGAGCACCTGGACAGCATCTCCTCCAGGCTTGGCAGCAGCTCCCAGCATCTGCTCTCCAGAAGTACCCCCACCCCTGCCATCAGCTCTTCAACCACAGGCTTCTGTCAACACTTTTCCCCAGCTTGCTCCTGCCCACAGCAGGGTCCAGATCTCCACGGGGTACCCCACCATGCCAACTGCCCACGCACCGGCTTTGACCCTGGAGTTGAGGCCGGGCTGATGCCTGCAGGGGACACAGCCAAGTGACACCACTGCTACCAGTCCCCATCACTCAAACTCGCTGCAAAGGTTATTGCCACACCCAGGGAAAGGACATGGGGATGTGCACGGGCTGCAGAGCTCCTGAGCGCCACGGGCCTGCTCCGGGTGACGGGAGTGCAGCTCAGGTGAGCTGTGGCAGGGTGACACAGACTGCTGAGGTCACGGTGGATGTCATGCCATGGGACTGAACTAAATCCCACTTCTCCTCCCTTCCAACTGCCAACCAAAAAAGAGGTCACTGCTCTGCAAATCACACTGCTCAGTAGCTGCCGGGAGAGGCTGGTTACACATTACTCAAGAGCAACCATTCAACTTCCTCCTGCCAGTAAGAAGCCAGCGTTTCCTTGCACAAGATGTGGCTTGAGCCACTGAAAGAGGCGAAGGGGCAGAGCTCAGAGCTAGTGAAGAACTGGGTGACTGGCAGCCCTGCTGAGCTGGCCATGTCATCCACAGGGTTAAGCAGATGGGTCCTACTCCCTTCCAACCCTGCAAGCAGCTTGAATGATCCTGACTTGGTGAGGTCACAGCAGCAGAGGGCTGTAAATCTGATGCACTTGTTGCCAGATGGAAGGAGAGAGCAGAAAAATGAGAGGGGATGGGTCTTTCTAGTGCATCCATAGCAGCTTGAGTCTGAAAACCAGCAGCCCCCAGCATCACGGGCTCTGCACCACAGCCTGTGACAGGGACCTTTTTAGGATCCTTTGATTTTGATGGATTAATGAAGAGTGCTTACCAAACTGGAAGCTCTTGCAAGAGGGTTTGTCACTAGGTAAACAGCTCTAGCTCTATCAGACGGAGGGCAACCTCTTCCAAGTCACACCAGCTTAGTACTGGAGCCAGAAGCACAGCAAGGACAGGGCGTTCCGTGCTGGGCAGAGATGCTGCTATCGCTGTCTGTCCACCAGCACGTGCTCTGCTCCAATTCCCTTTCCCGAGCTGGAATAAGCAGACTGGGATGTTGTAGAAACAAGGAGCTCGCTGCATCACCTTGGCCACAGACCTCCCGAGGGCTGGGATACATGACCAGGATCATCAGCCAGTGCCAGCACATGGAAACAACGGGCTTAAGTTACAGGAAAAGGGCGGTTCTGGCCAAAATTCAGCTTTGAGTTTCAACATAAGTTGTTGAGTGCAAGAAGCTCTTGTTTGCAAATAATTCCTTAAAGTTTATGGGAAATGTACAAAGTTTTAGGGGTGGGGGGAGAAGAAAGGGGGGAAAAAAAAAAAAAGGAAAAAAAAAAAAAAAAAGAGTGCTTCTCTAACTGACACCATAAATTCTCCCAAAGCAAAGCTGGTTGTGCACTGGAGAGCTGCTACTGAGCAAGCCAAGGCACCCAAAGCTGGAGAAAGAGTGGGGCTGGAGACCCCAGAGCAGAATGCCACGTCCAGTGCCCAGGGCCACAGCACCAGAGCAGCTCCCAGACCACTGGTTGAGGCTGGCAGTGCCCACACAGTGCCCTGTGCCTGCTCCCTCCACCCTGAAGACAGAGCCACACTACAAAGCAAAGTCCATCTCCACCAGCTGAGATGCAGCCCAACCTTTGATCCAAAAGGATGTGTCAGGCAACAGGGCTCCCCTTTCCCCCACACCCATCTGACTGGGGCTGGACACGGGTGGTTGGAGTAGGTAAAAAGCTGCCTATGGGAGAGCAAAGCAAAAGGAGCCCAAACTCTCCTGCGTGGCCAGCAGCAGAGAAATGTGCCTTCCCACACAGCAGAGCTGCTCTTCTCCAGCAGCTCCTCCGCCACCGCCCCAGGCATCCTGTCAGAGACAGACACAGCAAGGCAACAAGCGTGCCCCGGGCAGCTGCATGGCTGCTGGGCTCCTTGCACCAGGATGAGGGCAGCATGTTAAACACCATCTGCCAGGGCAGGGCTGGAGGGGAAAAAGAAAGAAAGAAATCAAACCAACAAACAACACAAACAAAAAAACTAAAACAAACACTGCTGATGTGTAGCTTTGCCCAGAACCCCCACAGCCCCTGGAGCATGGCCACTTGCCACCACCTTCACACCTTCCAGCCCTTCTAATGGGTGCTCAGCACCACACGGAGCTCTCCAAAGATGAGGACACAGCCACAGAATCACAGAATTGTTGTGGTTAGAAGAGACCTTTCAGATCATTGAGTCCAACTGTTCCTCCAGCACTGCCAGGGCACCACTGACCCACGTCCCTCAGCACCACAGCTTTGAAACCCCTCCAGGGATCTTGGGGACTCCATCACTGCCCTGGGCAGCCTGGGACAGGCCTGCACAACCCTGGAGGGGAAGAAATTGTTCCTCAGGTCCAACCTAAACCTCCCCTGGGGCAACTTGAGGCCGGTTCCTCTTGTCCTGTCACTTGTTCCTTGAGAGAAGACACCAATCCCCTCTGGCTCCAGCCTCCTGTCAGGGAGCTAAGAGCCAGAAGGTCTCCCCTGAGCCTCCTCCTCTCCAGGCTGAACAAACCCAGGTCCCTCTGCCGCTCCTCACAACACTTGTGCTCCAAACCTCTCCCCAGCCCCTCAATGTCCTGCTGGGAGTGAAGAGCCCAAAACTGAATTCAAGAGTTGAGGAACCGCCTCCCCAGTGCCCAGTCCAGGGGGGTGATCCCTGCCCCCGTCGCACTGGCCACACTGGTGCTGACACAAGCCACGAGCCACAGCAGCCACGAGCCACAGCAGCCACGAGCCACAGCAGCCACGAGCCACAGCCCCCAACACCCTCCACGAGCCAAGAGCCCACCCTGCTGCCCCCGGGTCTGGCATCACAGCCGTGCTAAAGAAGGTCACTCACCGCCCCCCCAGCCCACCCAACATCCACACACAGCAACCGATCTCCCCAGTTTGTGTTTCACCCTCCCGCACCCCAGCCCCGCCGAGACACCCCTGCCAGGCTCTCCTCGCGCCCCCCGCCGCCCTCACCTCATGTTCTTGACGGTGCGGCCGCCGTTGACCAGCAGGCAGACGGGGGCGGTCAGCGCCGAGCTCAGCACGCACAGCAGGCAGTAGAAGCCGATGCGCAGCGCGAAGTTGACGGCCGGGCTCAGCTCCATCAGGACGTGGAGCAGCAGCAGCACCGCTGCGCCCCACAGCAGCCAGCCCAGCTCCATTACCGCCGCCTCACCCCGGCAAAACCGACCCGGGAGATGCCGACACCGCCTCTGCCGCTGCCACCTCCCCCGCCGCGCCAAGCAGCGTGCGCCGATCTCCCGCCTTATGTGGGCGGCCCGGCCCGCCCCGGCCCGCCCGCCGCTCCCGCCGCTCCCCTCAGGCGGGGCCGAACCCGCACGGGACCGGACGGGACTGTCCCGTCAGGGCGTGGAGGGAGCGGAGCTGGGAGGGGGTTGGGGTCACCTCACGGCGTTGTGAGGGAGCTTTGGGTGACCTCGTGGAGCACTGTGAGGTCCCCTCAGGATGCTGTGTGGGTTTGGGTGCCCTCTTGACATTGTGGGGAGAGCTTTTGGTCCCCTCAGTGCTGTGCGGGTTTGGGTGCCCCCACGGCATAGTGAGGAGAGCTTTCAGTCCCCTCACGGAGTTCCTGTGGAGTCGTTGGGTCCCTTATGATGCCGTGTGGGGGTTTTCACTCCCTTCACGGTGCTATCTGGGGTCTTTGAGTCCCCTCGGGGCATGGGGGGGGGGGGTTTGGGTCCCTCATGGTGCTGTGTAGGTGTTCCAGGTCCCCTCATTGTGCTGTGTGGGTCTGGGGGATATTTTGTGACAGATCCCTGCTCGCCACATCTCCCTGCTCCTCATCTCGCTGTGCTTCTTTTCCACTGGTGCTTGGTCCTGAGTGGGATGGAGCTTTTGCTGCTGGCACTGGGGTTAGGTCAGGATCAGGCCCAACAGCGTTGTGGGCGTGAAGCTGGCAAGGGAGATGAAAGTGTGTCTGCTGGAACTGCCACAAACCGTTCCACTGGCCTCAGCAGGTTTTGCAACACATTTTATAGCAGAACCACTGTCCCACGGGTGGCGGTGACTTCACTGGGGCAAGATGTGACCCTGGAGCTGTCACCCCGAGCATCCTGAGGACAGGCTGAGAGAGCTGGGGGTGTTCAGTCAGCCTGGAGAAGAGAAGGCTCCGGGAAGACCTTCCTGGGGCCTTTAAGGGCTTCAAGGGGCCTGTCAGAAATATGGGGACAGACATTTTAGCAGGGCCTGTTGTGACAGGACAAAGGGTGATGTTCTTAAACTAAAAGAGGGAGATTTAGACTGGAGAAATATTTTTATACTGAGGTTGGTGAGAGCCTGGCCCAGGTTGCCCAGAGAGGTGGTTGGTGCCCCATCCCTGGCACCATTGCAGGGGAGGTTGGCCAGGGCTCTGAGCACCCTGCTCTGGTTGCAGATGGCCCTGC
>JANIJG010018461.1:93219-106214 GCA_024611175.1 Megaceryle torquata | reverse complement strand
TAAGTTGTTATTAGGACCAAAGCATTTTCTGCAGTCTAGCTTCTCCAAACTGCCTGGGTGCCTTTCCAGTTGCTTTTTTTCATTCCTAAATGGCAATAGAGCCTGTTTTCCTCTTAGAAGAGGCAGGGGAAACTTGCCCTTTTGTGGCTTCACTCCTCCTATGTAAACCTTTCTTAAAAAAAAAAAAAAAGAAAAAAAGAGAAAGGTACAGACATACATCCTGCCACCCACCCATCTCTCTCCTCACTGGGGTGATGCAACAGCCAGCTATGAAGTTTGAGCTGTGCTGGTTTAGGGTGGAGCCTTTGAGTAGACTCACTTAATAGAAATGAGGTGGTTTGGTTGGGTTTTTATATATGTACAGCTTACATGGTTCACAGAGCAGCTGTGCTATAGAGGAGAAACAAAACTTAAAGCTCACTGTTGACACTAGTAACAAAGAAAACACCTCTTTTATTTCATAATATGAAGACACAGGGCCCCAGTTTTAATGGATTTCCTGAAGTTTTCATGTGAAATATGAGCAATGTCCAGTCTTGATGTGTGCTGTTTTAGGTCAGGTGTGGGATAGCAGTTGTTTTTGCCACTCATTGCTACACATTTATCTATGGCTTTGCTTACTGAATTGCAATGTAGATGCAGAAGTAGCAAGGGTGCTCCTGGGCTGTATAGAGTATTTCCCATGAAGCTGGGGAAGATTTAAGGTCACTGTGCTAGTACTGTCCATTGCATTCAAAAAGTAAATGCCATCTGCTATGGGTGCAGACAAGGTCTTCTGGGCTGATGAAGTAACTGCAGAGCCTTTTGCAAAGACAAAAAAAGGGAAGAACTCAGCCTGTTTAGACTGGCAAATTGAAAGCAAAAAGAGGATCTGACTGATGTCTGCAGATGTCAGACACTGAGGAGGGGAACAAAGCTGTCAAGATGCTGGCTAAGATTAAATGAGTCTAGACTGGCCATGGGTACAGTTAGACTGGAAATGAAAAGGAGGTTGCTAAACAGTAGAGCAGCCTGGAACAGGAATTTCTGGACCAGCTTGTTGTCAGAGGAGCGAAGGGTAGAAACCCTCAGCCTTTGCTGCCCTGAACGCAGAGCTGGTCAGTCTCTGAAAGGATGCCAAGGGCATGGTGCTTGTCATAGCAGGACCCTGCTATTTCCAGTCTTTCCCAGGTTTGTCTTTTACATGAGTCTCTCTTTGCTGTGTTATCGGAACTGTCAGTAACAGAAAATCACTTCCCTCCAATGATTAACAAAACCAAAAAAGGAAGCATCTACAAAAGAAAAATTGCCTTTCAGATTAATGTGGTTCATCGCGTCTTTTGCCTGTGTTCCTGCACTCAGTGACACCCACTTCAATCCAGAATAACCAGATTTAAATGGCTTATAAAAGCATAATTAAATCCCTTTGCTATAGTAGAGAAACAATTGCAACAGGAGGGTATTCATTGGACAAAGTCCTTCCAGGAGGCCTTAACCAGGCTGAGATAGTATTTAGGGTTTCTACTTGTTCTTTACATGGCATCGGGTTATCCCCTCCATTATCATGAACTTGGCAAAAAATAATATATATCTATTATATATTTTTTTATATATAAAATAAGAGTAACTAATTACTTATTCAAAATTTTGGCCTGCAGCAATATTTAAAAATGTTACTTATATCTGGAGTTGCAGGCAGGGTTACACTAAACAATACCTGGTTTCACTTGGAATTACATGGGAACCACAGCACATGTATCACACTTTATAGCACTTTTTCAGAGTCTGGGCTATAAACAGTTTATGTCATCAAAAAGAAAACCTACATGACTCCAGTATACCTTGGAGACCCTGGATAAATAATGACTTAGTGGGCCTGTCTTTAGGAATTTTTCAAGATCTAGCCATTTTGAGGTTTCTTACCATTTGTCAAAGCAGAAGTCAGACAAAGTGCATCAAGACAGGCTGGCACTAATTGGCAGGGTAGTAGCCCAGCCTGAAGGTACCTGGGGTTTATGGTAGGTGCCAAGTTACATATAAGACAGCAGTGCAGTCTCATTGCATGTAAGTTAAATTATGTACTGGGCTGCTTTGGGAGCTCAAGGGAAGTCATTATCCCCTCTGCTTGGCAATGGTGAAGCTGCATCTAGAATAAGGGTGTCCAGTTATGCCCCCACCTCTCAAGAGGAGTTGTGGAAACTGGAAAGGAAGGACCTTAGAAGCACCTGAAATACTACAGCAGTTTGAGGACAGAGTGCTCAAAGGTTTTGAGGGTTTGGCGGATATAGAACCATTTGAACTCTGATTCTTGTATAATACTCCACTCAAACCAGCAAACTCTTCCCCTGATTTAAGCAGCCCAGGGGTAACTTAAACAGCCTGGGGCATGTCTGTGCTGCACAGTGCAGTGTTGTGTAGTCATCTAGCATTAGCTGAGCTGGCACAAGAACAGGAATGGCAATGCATTACCCAAGTTCATCTCTCTTGCTGCCACTTGCTCGCCTTTTCAGAGCTAGCTGAGGTTTTCCTTGCATTAAACGCTGATGCTTTTCGGAAAGGTTTTCTGTTCTCTGGTGCTGCCTGTGTGCTCAGTGTGGTCCTAATTTAGTCTCAGCTGCAGCATAAAAGTGATACCCGCTAGCTAGGGCTGCTTTAGTTGCCCAGGGTGGGCTGAGGCTGCCTGACCTTCAAACGAGCTCCTTGCGCTGTCACAGAAATATTGCTGCCACTAGGTGGTAGGAGCTGCAAGGGTTGTCTCTGCCTGGTATGAGGGACAGTTTTCAGAGCCTAAAGAGGAAATATTAGCTGCACAGCAGGCTGGCAGAGGCTGGACACGGCTCTGTGTGTGCCCAGCGCTGGGCTGGGCAGTTTTGGACTTGCATCTCCAGATTCCTTTCCTGTGAAAGGCGAGGAAGGAGTCCTGCTGCTCCTTTCTGGGGGGACAGTTTAAGTCCTCCTCCAGCTGCATTGGTGTGAGGTCTTCCTTGCTCACCACATCTCTGTTATTTTAATAGATTTTTTTTTTTAATTTTAATTTTTGTTAACTAATTGAAAGCCTTGCCTTAGGAACTTTCCACCTTGCCTAAGCCATTTACTTCTGCTTTTTCTATGGCATTAGAACCATCCTTTAGTGTCACGATTATGCTCCTGCTCCAGTAATCTGTGAATTGCTGACAGGTGCTAGGGCTGACCTGCACATGATGGTAGATCCTGCCTTAGGGGTCATAAGCACCAAAAAAATGTTTGTTTCCATTTACCTGACACTGGTGTCATCCAACACCTCAACAAGACTGTCCTAGAATGGGTGAAAGAGGCTATATGTATAAATAGCTAAGTCAGTAATTTAACCCTGTGGAATGTGGATCCTGGAATGTTTTAATTAAAATGAGTTTGCAGTAAGTAGGTCCTGTCTTCTTTGGGGTTTAGGAACCATCCTTCCTGCACAGGTGGTTTGCTTTTAAATCCCTTTGTCCTGGCTCATATGCATGAGAAAGAAAAGGGCTGGGGGAGATCAGCTTCCCCATGCAAATAGAGTCAAATAGCTTCTGGGGTTTATGTTTATTGCCCTTATCCCTTTTCTCATGAGTGAAGGGTGCTTCCAGGGGATGGTCCCCCAGGCGATGCTGTTTCCAGCACTGTCCCTGCTAGACTGATCGTTATATGGATTTGCTTTCTGTGGGGCTCTGCTGACAGTTGCTGAGGCACAGAGCCTCCCTGTGTTGTTCCAAAAATAGTGAGACAGGAGAACTTGGCAGAGGGATGTGATTTTCTATAATGAGCGTCCTTCCAAGATAATAGCTAGCAGGGGTGCTACTGAAGCCAATAGGAACTGGCCCATGGACTCCGGGGCAACATAATCATTGAACTGGTCCCATTTTACAAGGGCAGCCTGCTCTCTGGCATGCAGCTTTCTGCTCCCTTTACAAGCTGTGGCCTGGTGTCATGATCTTTACATGGGAGGGGAAGGTTTCTCCAAGCCATTGCTGGCTCTTGGGGCACTCAAGCAGTTCTCCCAGGGTCAGTGTGGGCATCATGGCATGGATCACCCACATGTTAAGAAAGATGAACCTGTATTTTACTTCCTAGAAGTGTTAGAGCTAACCTGAAGTCTTTGATGGGGGCATAATTTTCAAGTGAGGGCCCACCAGCCAAAGTGGTGGGACTGAGCAGACTGGCTATTCACCCACCCATTGGTCCACAGATGCTACAGCAGAGGTATAGATGCTCTTGTGTGTCCAGGAGAGTCCCTCAATCATGGGCCTTCCAGGGGATATCCAGCACCAGCCTGGTTGTCCACCAGCCACTCTGCTGCCACCAAATGGGTAGAGCACAGGGCAGCCCTGGGGCAGAGCGCCAGGCATGGTGGAGATGAGGAAGGCTGAAAAGGCAGCAGCAGCCTTCCTGGGGCTCTGGTTAGATGAACAAGCATCCTGACACAGGCCTTGAAGTGTGCTGGTGGGTGGTAAGGAAGTGGAGAGGCCTCTTTGATATTCTCTTTGAAAGGCACTGAAGGGGATCCCATTGGTAGCAGAGAGGACTGCTTTGATCATCTCCAAGGCTCTAAACCCCCTTCCTTCCCTGTCTGGCACATCAGAGAGGCACAACTCCATACGTCCAACAGCCAAGTGCACTTCTTGGGTGCTTTTCTGCAAGCACCAAGACCTTTTTCCTGTGTTCTTGAGCATCGAGACTGTTGCTAGCCCCAAGCCACTGTGCTGGAAGACTAGTGCATGCTTCAGTTTTGTTGCTGCCAGTAAAAATCAAGTGAAGATGTTGGTGGGGACATCCTGTTTCTAGGCCTGGCATTTTCCAAAAAGCTTGGTCCAGTCTAGCATGCCTTCTGGCCACAAGCACAGGCACCCTGCTGGGGCCTCGCTGCAGAGTCCTTCTGAAGTCAGGCTTCAAGGAGTGTGAGTTGTATTTTACCTGGGGCCCTGAGGTGGTGATTTAGTTTTTGGGGGGCTGTTGGACAGAGAAGTACAGGTGGAATTTCCTTTTTCCACCCTCATTTTCCAGTGCAGCTGCCGCAGGGCCCCCACATTGGCTTTGTGACCACAGGAGGGGCTGTAGATTTCTGCCTTTCTCTGACTCTTATCCTGTCTAGCACTGAGTAAAGTCAAACTGGTCAAAACAGTTTCCTTCTGTGGTTCTACTGTGATCACATCCAGCAAAACCCTATGACATCTTTGCTGGCACGCTGGCCCAAGTTGCCAGTAAACCAGATGTGTGATGGTTCCACAGCCCTGTCTGGAAGGCGTGGCTTTCTCTGATGTTCACAGTAACACCTCGCAATGGTCTCTCTGTTGCAGGAACATAAAGGGTCAGGGTGGGTGGGTTGGTTGGTTGGTTGGGGTTTTGTTTTGTTTTGTTGTTTTTGGCAGAGTGGTTTTACTTGCAGAAGATGAAACAAGATCAGTCTGACATTTCTGATTTTATCTGTGAACTTTGCTGGGTGTCCACACTTAGGCTACACATTGAGGTGATATGAGCTGAAGTGAAAATACGAACTGAAGGGTTAGCTGCCATCATCGTGTTGCAGCTCATGAGTGTAACTTTCCCACCACTAGTTGTTGAGGGACTTTGGATATTTGTGTTTTTATGAAGCTGAGAAAATGCCTGTCTCCATCTGCAGTGGCTTTTGAGAGAGACTGTAACTGCTAGACAAAATTACCAAGCATGGTGCAAGGGTAGCTGAAGGAGATGCTGTTGCTTATGGTTAGCTACAGTATGTGAAACTAATATTTTTATTTGGACTTAAAATCAATGAAGTTGTGGCATAAAAATGGGTTGGAGTGGAACCAAGTCACAAACAGCCTGAGTGAGCAGGTTCCAGACAGTATTGAGGAAGGAGGGGGGTTAAGGCCACTGAAGCTTGGAGAAGTGGTAAATAGCTGAGGTGCAACCCAGTGGTTCTTTAGGTTCCAGTCTCTTTGAATCTGTATTGTTTTCCAGGTCATGTTTAAGGTGAGAGGGTGGACCCACAAAGCCCTTGTAGTAAGTAATTTCCAAGTGGCCTTTGGTGTTTTGGCACTCTTAATTTTCCTGAAGACCTTTGTCTGAGTTTGTAGAGGTCTTTGGCCTTCCCCAGCACTGCCTGAGACCAGCAGATTTTGCAGAGTTCAGTATTTTTAAAAACAGACCAGAGCTGTCTCAAGCTGGCCACTCCAAACTGGAAATAGCATTTCCAGTAGCTTTTTATGTCTGAACTGAGGGCTGTAAAATCAGCATGATCTTTACAGAGCTACTGTCTTCTGAGCCACTGTGATACCAGCAGCCGGCTGAGAGGGGCAGATGTCCTATAAATTTTTGATTAACAGGTGATGTCTATAGCTTGATACATTCTAGTTCCTTATTCCACAATTTATTCTCCTAAGTCCAGCCAACTCTTTCTGTTTTGATTATTCAGATAGGAAGAGAGTGTATATGTAGTCTCCTATGCCATTTTAAAAGGCTTGAGGAGAGGATTTAATTTGATTTGTTCTTTCAATTAATTTTGTATTTTTTGGATATTTCATTTTAATAGTGGTCAAATTGGTTTAATTGGCTTGTTGCTTTTTTTTTTTTTAATTGGGATTGCACAGACTTAGTGTGTGATTTAATTGGTTTACCTAGTACCTGAGTTTTGGGTTTGTTTTTTTTTTTTCTAGTTGGGATTTTTGTTTTGTTTCTACTGGATTAGATACAAGTGAAAAAAGAGTGATAAAAATCATCCTTTAGACTGTATGTTGAGTTAAAGTTTCTGGTCACAAGATGAGCTAATCGTGTAATCGTGCTGTGAGTTAGACTTTTTTGAGGGGAGGGGATGAGGAGGAAGGATGCGCGTATGGTTCACTCACAGATCCCAAAGGATGCATTGTTCCAGAGAAACGACTGCATTTGTGTGTTATGAAAACTGTCCAGCTGTGAGCTTGAAATTCCAGCCACACAGTTAAGAAAACAGGGGCAGAGATCTGGAAGGTGTAGTTAGATTTGTGATTTTTATTTCTTTTCTTTTTTTTTTTTTTTTTTTTTTTTTAATTATTATTATTTTCCTGGAGCAGGTGGGAAACCCACAACTCCCATCAGCTTGCCCTGGGTTGCAGTTGCCGTTGTTCAGCTCTTCTGGAATGAGCTCAGCATTAATACTGTGCTGTGCAGACATGCGCATGGCAAGCAGCCTTTACCCCGAGGGACCCCGTGGAATTTATTTATGCAAATGCAAAGAGCCAATTTGTTATTCTTTGGATGATGTTTATGTACCTCGCTGCCGCAGCAGCGTAGAGCAGCTTGCCTTGTGCCCACTATCAGTGGTGTCAGATAGCAGAGCGTGGTTGTAAGTGCTAACTGGTGGTAACTGCCCCGTTCCTGGAGTTGTGACAGTGACACCGGTGACTCTTTGTTAAAGGGGCTAAAAATGAGCCTGGTGTGGGGAAGTGACCTGTGCTTCTCAGAAGCGTGCTCACCAGGAGCCCAGCTGCTGGAGGAGACACCATGTGTGCCTTAACCCCTTTCTGAGTTTGCTGAATTTTCACCTCCCCTCCTTCTGGCTTTAAAACCACCCAAAAACAATAGAAGAAACTTTCCCTTTCTCAGCCTTTTAGATGCAGCACATCTCAATAGCCCTGGGGCTGCATGTGCCATCTGTGGCACCCTCCCTTCCCACGGCTTAATCTCTCTCTCGTAGGCAGAAGTGGTTCCCGAGGCCGGCATGTACTTCTGCAGCCACTGAAGCAGAGAGGTAAAATGGTGAACAGAGCACCAAAATCAGCTAGCAGATGGCTGTAAAACCTGCTGCCTTTCTGCCGCCACCACCTTGCTTGTCTGGGAGTCTTGGGCCACGGTGGCGAACAGAGCGGTGGCAGGTGCCTTGGCAGCCGTCACTGTGGCCGTGTTTAAGAAGCATCACTAATATGTGCATGTAATTCCAGCTGATTGTTGAGGTGTTCCTTCTCCTCTGCTTGAGGTAGTTACTCTGATTTGAAATCAAAGGACCCTTAGCATAAGTCAGTGTCTTGCTCCATCACAGTCAGGTGAGCGTGGCTCTGATGCTGTCCAGAAATTTGTGGCTGAGCTCTTTTTTACATCTGCTTCAGGACTTGTGCACACACACGTGTGTGTGTATACAAAGGTTCTTTCAGAACTCCCTCTTGGTGAGCCCATTCTTAGGACTCTCTGGTTTTGAAACAGCCACATATAACTCCTCTGAAGAGACTGCCTTCCTGTAAACCTCTTATCTGGGAGCAGCAGGTAGCTCGTGAGGATATGGCACTGCCTTGTCAAGGAGCCAGGTATGGAGGGGGTGGGATTTTTGCACAGAGCAGCATCTGAGCATGGTCCATGGTTGTTTACTCCTACAAAGATAAATATTGAGAAACAAACCTGTTTATTATTCCTCCTTCGGGTCCTGTGCTTTGGCATGGCTTGACCCAGATATGGATGGCCACTCATGCTGCTGGGGGAGTTGAACATGTGGCTTTCCAAAGCCTGGCCCTCAGACAGCACGGTTTATTTGCGCGCTCCCGGCAAGACCCGAGGCAGATTGCTTTGTGTGGGGGTTGTGGACCACGAAGGGAGAACAGGAACATTGGAAGCGCCGAGGGAGCCTGCCAGCTCTTGTAATTATCTTGTAATAATTTGCTTGCAAGCTCCCTAAGCCCTGCTCCTCTTTTTGGAAACAATAAACTTGTGCTAGGAAGCAGTGACACAGCTGCCTCTGTATGGAGATAATTTTGCAAGCCTGGTGCCTTCTCTGCAAAGCACAGACTGCCAAACCAGTGAAAACTGACTGCTTTCTTGGGGAAACCCTTTGGCTTCAGTCAACGCACACTGAGCCCAAAGCTAATTTTCTAAAGAGTTGTGTGCGTGAATTATTTCCAAAAAGATGAAATGCAAGCTTTGTGGAATTCCTGAGCCAGGATGATTTTTATTTTGGGTGGGTGGGTGGGGAAGTTGAACCATTGCTCCAAACTGCATTTAACCAGTCACCATATCCTCCAGATGCTGCCTTAAATGGCAGCTGTCAGCTAAAGAGAAGGCTTGGGTTAAACTGCTGCTGGGCTATGTCCTTGGTGGGGCAGCTCAGCCCCTTGTCCTGCAAGGGAATCATTGTGGGAAGAAACAGTATCTGGGAGAACTCTGCTGCGATAGCGATGTGCAGAGCTTGTCCAAGCCTATTCCTGGTGGCTCTGGAGACTGGAGAGACCCCACTGATATTTTCCAGTGGATCTCCTGAACCTCTACCACTGAGTCTCTTTAGAGGGGTCCCCTCTGGCCTACACACTGCCCTTGGCACAACAACTCCTGTATGGCAGGAGGTAGGGGAGGCAGCTTCACTGTTACCTTCTTCCATGTCTGCACGAAGGAAATGCTTGTCTTTTCCCATCTGCAGCTTCCATGCTGCCTGAACCAGGGTGGTGGTGCTGCCCTGTCCCAGTTACTTAGCATGAAAGCCTGTGATTAGAGATGAGGCTCTCACCCTAACTATTTTCAGAGGTCTTTGTTTTTGGTAGGTTGTACGTGGACATAAGCTGTGATTTAACTAGAAGAAGGTGAAAGTTAGCCATCACACAGGTCTTTTTTTGGTCAGGGGGAGGGAAAGGATGCTCTTCTAATAAAATCTTGAGTTTTTATTTACATTTTTTTTTCCTCTGTGATGATGAAGAGGAAAGTTCCAGGGTTTAGCTTGCCTGCAGAGCTAGTGAGGACAAAGGGCTAAAGTGATGTTTGAGTTGGATTTCAGTTGCTTGTCTTTGCAAGGGGCAGTAACTAGAATGTGGATTGTCCCACCCAGTGGCCTGAGTCAGGGACTCTCTTCAAGCCCCACCAACACCCCACTAAGACAACAAACAAACAGAGCAGGTATAGGTGATTGCTATCAAACACGGTCCTTAGGAGATAGTATGTGCTTCCAGCATCCCCTGTCCTGCTAACTAGTGAAAAAACACAGATGGCAAGCTGTGAAATTTAAACAAGTGATAATAATAATAATAATAAAAACAACAAAGGTTTCTCTGGCACTGAAATTGGCAGGGGTAATCTTTAGATGTAGGCCAGCCTTGAAATGAGCCAACCTGATCCCATGGAGTTTGTTTGTTTCCTCCAAGTGTTTCTTTAAATTACAGTAACAATTGTTCTGTGGCTTTATTCATTTCGATCCCAGTCCAGAAATGGTGCAACATGATTTCCTCGTGTGGTTGCTAGTGCCGCAAAGGCTTTCGCGTCACCATTTCCTGTTGACTCAAATGCTTGCTCTTTCTTTTGTCGACGTCAAACAGAGATAGCAGATCAGGGCAGACTTCTGAGCAATGCAAAACAGAAAAATAGAAATGTGAGGATTTCAAACATTAAGCCCTGTCAGAAAACTCTTCAGCTTTCAACTCCTCCTAATTCCTACTGGTAGTCCCCAAGAAAGGAGGAACATAACACTTAAGTCAGGTCCAATTTGCAAGTATTTGAACTGTCTGCTATTTTAAGATTTCTTTTTCCTGGCCCCTTTTTAATCTATCTGTTTGCTCTTTCTCTGCCTGATGCAGATTTCCTTTTTTTCATAGAATACCACTCTTTGTTTCACCTCTCACCAGGGAAAGTGGTTGGTCTTTGCAGTTAGGCAAAGAGATGGCCTTGCTTAAGAGTAAAAATGGAAGACCTTGCTTGGCTTTTGCATCCTGGTCCCCAAAGGGTGCTTATTAGTGCTGACCTTTCCCATAATTGTTTCCAGGTAGGTAGCAGGCCAGTGCAAAAATGCTGTATTGTACTCATCCTGCTCTTTGCTTCAGCAGCCCCATGTGTTAGGAAACTGGATGGACAGTTGGCTGGACCTTTTTTTTTTTTTTTTTTTTTAAATAAAAAAATGCATAGTCCAAAGTTTTGTTCGGCCGAAATGGGAGAGCTCCAATACTTATAAAATCCATATTTATGCTTGACCTGTGAAATGAGACAATGGATGGGGGTGAGGCATTAGCTGTTATACTCGTGAGCACTATGTAACACATGCAGTGATACTTGCTCAGGTCTGAAGTTAGTCTGAAGCAAGAGCTGTTTGTGACAACAAGCTGCCAATTCCATGTCAGCGGTGTTGTGAATTTTTAAAACTGGCAGTTTCTGTGCTCAGCTGAATATTCTGTAAGAGTCATAGCATAATGATGAGTGCATCCAGAAGTCTGAGCTGGGCCCTGGAGTTTTGCTAGCACTGGATAAGCAGGAGGTGTATGGTTTAAGATAGGAAAAGTTAACTTTGTTTTCCTGAAGCTCACCTTTAAGGAAAGTGTGGAAAATCTATGCATGTTCACCTAACTGTATGCATGTTTATACAAGCATATATATTACTTACATAAATACACACACAGCCTTCGTCAGGTTGCCAGTAAATTAAATTACTTCCTGTTGAAGACCTGGCAAGAGGGATTTCTTTTTTAAGTAAGGGCTTGAAGAGATGCCTGGACAGGCTGGGCTAGATAAACACGTGGCGTGTGGAGGGATCAGTGAGGAAGGAGGTGGGAAAGAATAACAAGGGAGATGTAAAAGCTGGAAATCTGGCCCGACTGGCAGGGTAGAGGTGATATCTGTGCTGCAGAATGGGTAGCCACAGCATAGCCAGACCCAGTTTAACCAACTGCAGTGAAGGTGTGGCATTTGAGATCTGATGTGGGCTGAGGAGCCAAGGTCACTGGTGGGTTTTCGGAGTTTGTGCTCCCCTGGCTTAGGCTGCTGCCATAGCCAAGCCAGCTTGGGTGTCGTTCAGCTGCCTTGTAATAAAGGCAGAGTGAAACAATGAAGCATTGTTGTTTATACAGACTGGAGATAGCACTTAACACACAGCCTTGGTGCTACATGCAGTAATACTGTGAGATTGCCAGGAACGCATCTCTCAGCTGCTGGAAGGAGCCCAGAGGAAGCCGCTGAGCAGAGGCCAGGATGATGGCAAAAAGCAAACTGTCCTCCTCTGTCATGAGCCATTTGCTTTCCTGATCATATCCAGAGAGGAGTGAAAGGATTCCTGGTTGCTTTTCTTCTGCTGTATGCATCTCAAGATGTTAACACCAGTAGTCATTTCAAGCTGGCTGGCTGCCAGAAAGTGAAGCATAACAATGCTTATCCTCTTAAACATAGAGAAGGTTTAAAACTAACTTGTAGATGATTAACATCAGACCTGGGAAGGGGCTTGTGAGGAAAGAAGTACAAATAGTACCATTAAAAGGCTGACTGGTCTCAGCTGGATTGTATGCCTCTTTTCCAGTCTGCTTGTTCCTGATATTCAGAGTAAAACTGAAACAATCCATACTGAATGTCCTGAAACAATTGCTAGGGGAAATTTTTGAACCAGACTGCAACAATTCTAGGGTTCAGTTTTGTAACAAATCACTGGGTGCCCTTCCTCTCACAATTAAGCAAGTACCCCTTTTGCAGACATAAACCCCATACCCAGAGTGTTGAGCATGCAGCGTAAGCAAGTGCCTCCCCGTCTGCAGGCTTTTACAAAAACCAGAACAAAGCCAAAAAAGAAACCTCAGAGACCAGCAGCTGTGGTTAATGAGCTGAACTTTATTGAACAGGTTGCTTTTCTGCCCAGGATAAACTCTGGTTTATATTTTGTCCTTATCTATTCCTTTATCACCCAGAGGACTTTGCAAGATAATCAGATGAAAGCTGAAATCTGAGGGCCCAAAAGGCATCTGACATGCAAATGTGTGGCAGGAAATCCCATTCTGGAAAACAACTCGCATTCCCCAGAAAGAGTGTTGGGATACCCTCAAGACCATATTGTTACTGGTGTTCCTGAGCCCTTGTGCTGTTGCAGTGAAGCTGCAGTCTGTGAGAAGTCTGGCTGGGCACATTTATGGAGCATCTTTCCCCATAGAGCTGCGGTGTTTAGCATGGAGCAAATGACTTCCTACACATTTCTCTTGTGCTCACTCAGGGGTATTATCCTTCTCTTGTTCGGGCTAAGGACAGTTTGGGAAACCCTCCAGGAGATGGTTAGCGATGAGCAGACACCTAAACAGGAATTCATTTTGTTACTGGGGGCAAAAGCTCGGGGG
>JANIJG010018461.1:46906-93119 GCA_024611175.1 Megaceryle torquata | reverse complement strand
GTTGTGATGGGGCGGGGGGGGGTGGGGGGGGGGGGGGGGGGGGGGGGGGGGGGGGGGGGGGGGTGGGGCGGAGTGCAGGGCAAGGAGGTACTAACAGATCTTCTGGTATTGACTTCATCTTTCCTGAAAAAGTCAGGGTTATTTGTTGGTTTTTTTACACCTCAGTGTTTCATGGGTGCTTAATCTGTTTTTGTTTGGGAGATAATAGTTTTACTTAGAATTTTCTAAGCCTGACAGAGGATATGATTAATGTTGTTCCTATCTTGTGTTTGCGTGTGTGAAGGATCGCCTGTTCTTTGTGATGGAGTTCGTAAATGGCGGGGACTTGATGTTCCATATTCAGAAGTCGCGTCGCTTCGATGAAGATCGAGCCCGGTTCTATGCTGCAGAAATTATTTCAGCCCTTATGTTTCTTCATGAAAGAGGCATCATTTATCGGTGAGCTCTGCATTCATTCATTCTCTTTGTCTGAACCACACAGCGGAGATGATAGCTTGAGTTTTCCGCTTGAATAAATAACTGTCGCTTGCTGCCCACCAGGAACAAGTTGTCAGCTGGGATAACCGTGCTTCCACATTCCCCCTGCATCTTGTCCAAGGTGCACCAGCTTCCAGGAAGGAGTGAAATTTCTGGCTGCAGTATTGGCCACAGGGAGGGTCTTCTTGTGATTTTCGTACAAATATGTAGAAAACCAGGTTTTCCTTCTGAGGCACAGGGACTAGATTTTGTGTTGGTGTCAATTCATGTAGCTGGTTTATATCGGCCCCAGAGCTGCCCTTTGTACCTCAGGTGCCTGCCTGACTGCTGGGTGTTAGCTGCTGACCCATGGAAGCCTCTGTTGTGCTGTTCTGGGCCTGACCCGCTGCTGGAGAGCACATGTCAAGCTGATGATAAAAGGAGAGGCATTAAGTGAAACCTTCCTAGAATTTCTGGGAGGTAAATGCAAGGAGCTCTTGCTTTTGCCTTGTTATTTAAAGGCTAATACCTGCTGGTTACACCCAAGCCTCTTTGTTTCCCTTTATTAGCTAAAGGCCTGTGTTTAAACACTATCTATTTGACATACCTATACAGTGCCACTTGGCTCAGCCACTAAATGTCTTTTCATTCCTGCTGTGATCCTACAGCAGGAGTTTTTCTTTCCTGTTTGTATCTGGCATCTTTTTGTTTGCTACAGGATGGGAGCATCATTGCCTCCCTCTCTCCCATCAGCCTCTGCTCCCAGGTTTCAAGGCTGTTCTCAGGAAGCTATTTCTTATATGCAACTCTCTTTTTATTTGTCCTTATTCTGTACCCAAAAGGGCAGTTTCATTATGTATTTTTCCCCTTCTGTACTGCCAAAGTGCTCCCCTATCAGCTCAAGCATCAAGGCATAGACCAGTCCAGCAAGGATCAGCCCAGCCACTCGGCTTCGCAGAGACCTCCTTGACCAAGATGACCATTTGAGCAGCATCCTCCCATATTCACTGGGGCAGAGCAAAGCCTCTTCTGGTTGAAACAGAACGACCAGAGCAGGGAGGTGTCAGCACTGAGACAGTCTGGTTATACAGAAAAGGTTCTTTCTGACATGCTTTACTGAACACCTCTGGCATCTTCCTGCCCAGAGCACTGGAAAGAAGGAACGGTCAGTTGTTTTCTTTGGAATCCTGTTCCAGCAGCAAATCATGTATATTTGGGTATGATTTGCTGTAGCCCTGCTCAGTCCCACTTGTGCCACGCCAGCACTGCAAAGAATAGCATCAACTCTCTCTTTTTGCTGCTTGGTAACAGTTGTACAGCTGGAACCCACAACTGTGTCCAGGACAGGACTAGTTCCAATCCCAGTCATGCTCTGTTAGCACCATTTCAGACGGTAGGTTGAGCCAAATGCCATTTGGTTTTGGGCTTTGCATAGTTCAACCCAAGTGATGCAGTTCTGTGTTCAGTAGTGCACCCTCCCATATCAGACAAACCCAGGTTTGAACACAGTAAAGCCAGAACAGCTGAGGGCTAAAGTGACCAAAGGACTGGGGACACCTTCTAATGGTGAGATGCTAGGATAAATCAAGTGAAAGCAACTTCTCTTTCTCTTCCTAGCTTCAGCTCCACTAAGAAACAGGTGGTCAGGTGAGGACAGAGAATATTCCATTATTTTTAAGTGTGAAATCGTGTGATATATGTGGCACAATGAAATAGGGGAGTGTCATTTTAATATTCTCTGGGTTCTGAGAGTATGAAAATCACAAGTGATATACACCATATGTATTGAGCTTCTAAAGCACACTGACTGTCTGTATAGAATAGCAAATCTACTTACTCTACAGCTGGATTCCAGTCTAATTCTTCCCTTGTGAATAATGCCAGCCGCTGAAGGGGGACCCTGCCAGATAATTACGCAAATGACATTATCCTTAAAATAGCGACATCCAGTAGTTATTGTCAATCACTCAGCAGCAAAACTGTATCTGTGCATAATGTAATGACACTGTGCTTGTCCTGTTGCCCCCAGCCTGCTGCCTGTCACAGGGCAGGAGTAATCGATCCCTCTGGGTTTTGGCACTCTTCAAGTGCTGCCATAATTCATGATAGAAACTGGAGGAGTAATTGAAAAGCTTCTTGAACAACTGCATGAGCTTTGATCTTGTTCAGAAAGTGGTTGAGCTGTGGAGTCAAGCAGCTTCAGCTGCACGGGACAAATTTACAGGGGGATGACTTTTTTTTTTTTTTTTTTTTAATTGGTTGGGGTGACTCTGTTCTGGAAGGTGTAAAAGGAGAGAGCTGCTGGCAGCAGCTGCGCTGACCTGAGGTTGCTTCTGTTGGGTCACGAACACCAGGCTCCAGCAGGGAGTCTGCAGGGTGCAAGGAGATACCCAAGAAGGGAATCACGGTACTTGTGTAGCAGAGTCTGGAGATTTTATGATCAGAGTGTGGGTGCTTGCTTAGGAAGCTGGGAACAGGGAGAGACACCAGGAAAAGCCTGACCAGAAAGTGTTTTGCCCCAAGGTGTTCAATGTGCCTTTTCTTTTGCGATTCCCAGGGTCAGTGGAGTAACAGAATTACTGGCTTAGAATATCGTGGGTGGTTTGTTTCTTTTCTGGGCTAAATTTAAACACAATAATACTGTATTTTAACATTCCCCCTTCAAGATTAAGCAGTTCAGGGGGAAGTCAGTATTTACCATCACAATGAGCATTCTCCTGGTAAGTCAAGTTGCTTTTGTCACAAGCACTGCCAAAAAATGGGTGGTCTTTGAAATGCCAGAGAGGCTTGAGAGCCAGCACTGAAAAGTTCATCGAGAAGTAGCTGAAATGTGTCACTTAGGCCTGGGGTGACAATGCCAATAACAGCTAAAATCAGGTGTTTTGCTGATTCCTTTTCCGGCCACACATACACAATTTGAAATAGCTTCAGTGTAGTATTTCTGCAGGTGCTACTGTGAGTACGTACAAATGGGGTTCCCGAGGCAGGTTTTGGTTATAAGTGACCTTTTAACGTTAAAACCAGGCTTACTGCTGGATTGCTCCTCTCACAGGATAGTTTTCAGGATGCAGCTGAAATTTTCTGTGAGTTTGCTCCTCACTTTGAGGAAACTCTGCTTTTTGTCACTAAGCCCTGGCTAGATGGAAGTCCCATAAATGTATGTGTATATATTTGGGGTTTTTTAAGAGAGAGCTTTCAGTCTCACAGAGATTTTTTTTTTTTTTTTAATTACTATTTTTTACTTAATTTGCAACACTGCAGAAGAGAAATGGCTTTCTGGCCTTATCAAGGAAACATCTCTGTCTTGCCCTAAGCTGAAGTTTAACTGTCAACTCAGCAGTGCCTATTTATGTCGACAAGTACAGTGTGGTTCCTTATCCCATCATGCAGGGGGTAGGACTAGAATGCATCCAGCCATGAAAGCGAGCTTTTCAACATGTCAAATCAGAGTATATTGTGCACCCCTAACCAGAGAGGAGTAGGACAAGGACATATTTGGGATCAGCTCATGCTGGATGTTGCCAAGAAACGGTTAGGCGATGAAAAAAGGCTATTGTAGATTAAATCTTTGTTCACTGGGCAGTATTCTTGCACTGCTGCTTTCTTTAAGCCTGCTTCTAAAGGAAAATAGAATGCTGGGTCCTACTGCAGGTAGGTAGGTTGGTTTGTGATTTTTATCTAAAAGACTTCTATGTGCTATTTTTCTCGAGGCAGCCCATCCCAACTTTCACTTTCCAGATCAGCAGTTCCCAGGGTAGGGGAAGCATATTTTGGCTTCTGCATATGCCAGAAACAAAGCAAACCAGCATGCATATCTGAGCAGTGTGAGACTGCAGTGAGTTAGTACAAGTGAGCTAATCCACTCATAGTCTTCTGAAGAGCAAAATAGTAAATGATGATAAGGGTTTATTTTAAAACAGGACTTTTCCTTTCATGTTTCCTTCCATTTATTCTGTTACTGTAAGAATGGCTAGTCTGCCCTGCTGCCCTCAAATTTGAACCTTTGATGTACAGTAGCTTTGCTAGTGAATGGATCCACTTGTCAAGGTCACCTACATCCTGTCCCTTATTAGAGGCATCACACCTGCTTACTGAGGGCAAATGCAAATGTTTTCTTAAACTTGGTTGTTGTGGATTTGGGTTTGTTGTGGTTGGGTTTCTTTGGAGGCTATGGCTTAGGGGTTTGCCCTGTAGACTCTTTCAATTTCAGGAAGATAATGGTCTTTTTGCAGGCAACATAGAGCAATCAACACAACCTAGTGGCATTGTCCTGACTTTTGTGACAAAGTTTCTTTCTCTCCTTGTGCAAATGCATCTCACTGATACTCTGAACCAGCTGAGACAGTCACTTTTCAGAGCACATCTCTGCTACCTGCTGAGAGGTACAGCATGCAGTACGTGCTGACACACGTGAACTCTGTCTGGAAGCAGAGGCAGTGTCACACTTTCACACTGCACTTTAATGCTGGTTTTGCCAGCCTTAGGTATGGAGTTGGATAGTAGAGACACTGGTGGGCCCCAGCTCACTGCTTGGCACAGCACTGTGGCAGATACATCGTTAAGGGTATAGATAGTGTAGCATGCAGAGAATGTAGCTGACCAAGAGCCAGAGAAGCTAAAAGGCTGGGCTAGGAGGAGGACTGGTTGTTGGCTGGCTGAAGAGCCTTCGTTTTATCCTGAGGGGTCATGCTAGTTATCTTATTCCACTGCCTTTGTGTCTGTATGGATATTTCTAATGAAACCGGTCCTTTTAGAGAAGCTTGAGGTCTCCTTGTGTTCCATCATTCCGTAGAATGTGTGACAGTGTGCACAGAGTCCCCATGCTCTGATGTGACACCAGCGACCATTAAGTAGGTCCCGTGACTTGATTATGTTTAATAGGATGCGTGGTCCCTTTGGAAGGCAGAAGATAATTACACAATTATCCAGATGGTTTTGCCTTGGGACTGAACATTAGCTCTTGGGGAAAATAAGGTAGACTTATTGACAGGAAGTACTTACTTTTTTGTGTGTTACCTGAAAGCATCACCTTCCTCTGTGTGGTATGACAGGGAAAAGCTCCATCTCCTCCAGGATCTGGAAAAGCTGCTGGATACTGGCTGGGACTCTGAAATTATCACCTTTCTTTAGTGCAGGAGACCCATCAGGTCTGCAGCTTGTGTGTCTCATGACTTCTGGCTTTTATAGGGAATGAGATTTTTTGCAACAGGTTAATTCCCTGCCAATTCAAACAAGAAGCCTAAGACACTTGAAGGAAGGTTTACATAAGCCTTTTATGGAGACCAGTTTTGCTGGAAAGACTGTTATTAACTGAAACAACACTAAAGTTTCTTTCAGTAAAAACAATTAAAACTTACATGCTGAAAACTGAAGCTGAATGCCTTTCCTAATAACATACAGCCACTGTTAACAGAGCAGCTCTTAGCAGTGTGCTGTTTGCTCTTTCCATGGGTCAAGACAATAGTAGACATGGGATCACTCATGTTCTCTGTTGGTTTGGGGTTTTTTTTTGGAGTGGGGGTGTTGGTGATTTTGTTAATTCTCATCTCATGCCCTTTTTACATCTGAAACCAGATCCTGTTTCCCCCGAAGTCAAGGGGCTTTCTCCAGGGAGGTAAATTAGCTGTGGAACTGGACCTGTGACTGATACCAGCAGTGCCCTGCAAGGCAAACTGGCTGGCTGGGGGGGCTATCCAGGGATTACCATAGGTTTGCTTAGGTGCTGTGCGTAGCTTCTTTTCTTAAAAAGCAAAGCTAAATCTGTTGGTTTTAAGCTTTTCTGAAAGTTTTTGTTTGAATGTGCTACAGTAGGTGACTCCGTAGGTTGTCTTTGCTGTATTGGATGCCTCCCACTTCCCTCTCCTGATACAGCTACATGTGGCCAGGGGCATGTTGTTTGCATCTGAGAGAACAGGGTGGGAAACAGCTCAGGCAGTGCTAAAGCAGATGTTAATCTCCACTCTGTGGAGCACCATAACCTCAGCTATGGGATCTGGTCCCTATCGCTTTGAGACCTTGATTCAGGGGAGCTCCAAGACCTGGCACTTTCCTGGTTTGGGTTCCTGAAGTTGACAGTAGATATATGTAAGCAGAGCAAAATGGAAGGATGTGCTATGTTAGGAGAGCAGCAGAAAGAATGAAATATAAGCTGATTTTATGGTGAACAAGTGAAGCAAATCAGCTAAAAGCTGCAAATTGGCACAGAATGGCCTAATGACAGCCCCATCCCTACAACTGCTTAGTGCAGAGAGATTTTCATGCTGGAAACGAGCCTCTGGAAATGCCTCATTCAGCTTTAGAAAATATAAAGGAATGTCTCTGAGGGTCAGAAGTGTAGTAATGTCTGTGGCTATCTTACCTGACAATCAACAGCTTGTGTAGACTGATTTGTGCTTCTAGACAGTGCATCTTCCACATTGTTTTCCACTCAGATGCGGTTGTTGCAAGCTCTCAAGCTGGGCTCCTTTACAGCCTCTGGCATGCAGTGTTTAAAGTGTTGTTTCTCTGCACTTGGTCAAATGGAAAGTGCAAAGAAAAAAACCCCAACCTCTCATGTTTCCACGTCATGTTTAATCAGTCACTGTGCAGGACAGTTTAGTCCTGATTTACAGTTATGCTTACGAAGAGCTGTCCTGTTTTGAGATCCACGTATCAGATCTCTGTGCCCCATTGACTCCACTGTATATAGTCTGTGAACTTTAATGCAACTTTCCACATGACTAAGGACTACTGAATAGCCTGCAGAAGTTATTGGCTCTGCTAGTGTCTACTTTTCCTTTATGGTTATTTAAAGGGATTGATTTGAAACCTGCAAACCCTGCACATAATAAATCATTAAAAAACAGAGCTTGAAGGGGCCTCAAGAGTTTTTCTAGTTCATTCACCTGCCCCAAGGCTAGATAACCTTTACCTAAAAGCAAGTCTCTTGTACTTTCACTTCTCTTTGGTGTACTTGTTATATTTGCATGTAATAACTTGTGTACTGCTGTCTTCCCAGAACAGACTCATTTACTGACTGTTTGAAATGAGAGCTTGGTGTTAGCTGGGAATTCTGGTATTGGTGTAATAAAAATGAGCAATGCTGCTCATCCATGGAGGGGATAAGTGATTAGACACAACTGCCATTCTGCCATTCTTTTCAAGGCAAATGCATTCTTATGGAGGCACATTACAGTTAAAAAGCCTGCAGATGCAATTTGAGAAATAGCTACAATTACAGTCCAGTTCTTAAAGAAAGGGTCCCAGAATTAGACTCAATCTTTAAGTCACAGGGCACCTGGGAATATTTAGCTTTGAACTTCTGAAACGAAGAAACAGTCTTTTCTACTCCAAGGCCATTTTTCCTGCCTTTCCTGCCCTCCTCTTTCTTTTTTAAAGACATGAAGGTCATGAGAAGGATTAAAAACAAAAAAAAAAGAAATAATTTTTAAGATGTTATTAAAAACTGCTTCTAAGTATCATCTCTACCTTTTTTGCCAGACCTGCTCATCTCATTTTTAGCATGTTCCCTGAATACAAGGGCATTCATGCCTAAGATTTTTTTAGGATGCAATTTTGAAAACTTTTGCTCCATGACCTCCAGAATTTCCCAGCACTAATTTAATCATTTTGTTGATCTTTGTACCCACCTTGAATCGAGAAAACTTTCAATATTAACGTCAGAGAATCTGACCCCTGAGTTAGCATTAGGGAGGCTGATATATACATACATATATAGCTGAGGAAAAGGTCTCTGTCAACCTTAATAAATGTTTTGTACATTTTTTTTTTTTAAAAGCAAGAGCATGCCAGCAAAATGCTGTTGCCTCTGCTCCCTCCACCTTGCTGAAATGGAAGCTTTCTTGCAACATGACGTCTTGCAGCGGGTGAAGCTGCTATATACGTAAGGGAGATAATGAGTAAAGCAGTATTATTGACATACTTGGCCTGTAGCTATCCAGGGAGGACTTAACTTACTCTTTCAGCTGTAGCAAGATCAGCAGCTGATGTTTCTTATAATCCCAATGTTTAGATACTGTTCCTTATGCCAGTGAGCCTGTACTTACTCTGATTTTATGCAAACAGCAGAATTTTTGTTAAGTCACCCAGCAACTTTTAATATCAGTGGTGCACCACTGTAACACCTTTAAATTTTAGTTCGTCATCCACTGCGTGAAGTTGTAAAGAAATAAAATAAAAAAAAATAACACGGTAGAAAATTTCAACTGTTACGTGGCATCACTGCAGTAATAGCTGTCTGATTTACAATTCGAAGTTGCTGTGGGAGAAAATTCCATCTTCTGCCAGCAGTACCCTGGGCAGGACAGTGGGCACAGCTTTGCTCCTGCCTTCTGTGCTCCAGCCTAGCTGGTGCTGGGGCTTGTACTTCGCTGCTGGTGCGTGCCAAGATGCAGATTGTGAAGCCTATTCCCATGGAGCAAGGGGAAAGCATTGCTCGTCATTTGGCCTCTGAGTCATAACACCTCTGCTGTTAATAGGATCAAGAACCTCCCCTTTTTATGAGGCTGTGCTTAAAGGCACAATTTAGTCTCGGAATTGTATTACCCGATTATTATCCCACTAAAGCAGGTGGTGGTATTCCAGCTGACAACAATGGAAATGGGAGCAAGCCTTCAACCACGTACAAGGTGTGTTATATTCAAAACCACAGAGATGTCCACGCTCTGAGATGATTTCTTCTGAATCAATTAAAGATTCACAAGCACGATTTATTATTAACATCTAGAGCCACATTTACAAATCTCTGCAGCATAGCAGAGAAGTGCTCCTGAAACAGGAAAATTTCTTCCAGCTAGGAAAGTTTATTTATTCACTCAATCTCTGCTCCAGGCGTACTGCCATGGGTCCAGTAAGGATGTGAACATTTGCATCTGAACCATTTCTGATCTACACCAGTTCAGGGAAGGCAGCAGTGTCACAGTACCATGCCAAAGTGGGTCATGGCTTCTTTGTTTATTGTGTCGAAAAAGGAATGGTCCTGGCGGAGGGGATGTTATGGGGTTATTGGGAAAAGCAGGGTTAGCTGTGCAAGGTAGCAGGGGAAAATCATTCCATGTGCAAATCTGTGTAGTAGGAAGGGGTGGTGGGAAGTGATCCTTTCAGGCTTTTCATGGGCTTTTAAATAAACTGATGTGTGCTGCTGTAGAGCAAAGCTGCAGCACGTTTCAGCATGCAGGCTCTGTGACACCCGTGTTAGAGTTCAAGCTGGTGTGTGACATTTAATGTGCAGGCTTCGGGTGTTCTCCCATCTCTGGATCTGGTTACGTTCCTTTTGACATTTACCTGAGTATCAAAATGTAGCAAGGTCCCATGTCTTGTTGACATGTGCCTAAAAGCTGAAATAGTGTGCTTTGTGTCTCTGTTTGCCAGTAAGTTAAGGAATTGTATGCTTATCTATGTTTGGAGGATTTTGACACAACCTTAGCAACTTAATGCAGCCTTTGCCATTACATGCACCTTCTCTTACATTTTCCTTCTTTTATAACCATTCTTCCTAGCTGGTGCTCCCCATTCAGTACTTCTCATATTGCTAGTTTGAAAGCTGATGCCCAAACAGCAGCTTTACAGCCAGAATTTCTACCTTCAGCCACTGTTGAGCACAGAAGGGAGCAAAGATCTTGGCAGCTGGCTCCTGCTTCTTGCTTCTCTGCTGAGCCTTGATAAATGAGAAAGCCGAGGAGTTGCTTTGACTCTTGCCAGCTGGCCAAACTCCCAAGGAGACAGCCCACCCACCATCAAGGTCAGAGTGCAGCACTCCAGAGCATGGAGCTAGAGCTGGCCCTGCCAGCGCTGCTCTCCCTGGGGTCTCGTTGGAGCCGGGGCCAATCCCTATGGAAGGGTTACAGGTCTCCACCTCCTTTGTGATGCTTGAGATGCAGCAAGCCAGTGAAGCTTCAGCCAGTGCAACTCACACCTTAAATTGCAGAGTTAATTTTTAAGTTGTCATGGCTAATCAATAGCAGTCAATCTGCTGGTGGTATGTTTGAGATGGGACTAGTGTAACTCACAGCTGAACTCACAATTCTTTCCCTACCCATACGTACGCAAAGAGGAAATGCCCAAATAAGCCTTTATTGCACCATCTCTGTTAAATAGATAGCTATTATCTGTGACTGAGCCACTTGAAACACATTCCTGTCTGCTTTCAGAAAGGCAGTACTAACCTGTGCTTCTTTTGGAAATCGTGATGTTTTGGAAAGGAAAGCCACAAGATGTCTGTGGCTTGAGTGGGCTGAAGTCAGATTCATTAGTGGAGAGTCTCTGTGTTGCACTGTCCCCCTACACTCTTTAGATCTAGTGAAATTGCCTTGCTCACTGATGCTCGACTTGGTAACTACCCCGACATGAATAGCCCCAGGGAAAAGACAGGTATTTTGTGGTAAAATGAATGGAAAACTATCTTGCAGCCTGCCCTACTTACTGCACCTCATCATCTCCAGTCACAGCTGCCTTTGGACTGTCACACAGTCCTTCAGGACTGATGGCTCTCCCCAGACCTCAGGGCAGTCAGGACAGGTTTCTGACAGAGCTGGGAACTGTTGGATGCTACTTCTCAGCATCAGCCGTTGGCACCTCTGGATCCCTGCTGGCCTGGAAGCAAGACAGCTAGGTCTTGACTATTGCCATGAACCAAGTAAGCTGACGTGGGACTAGGGATGTGTGAAAGGGAGGGGATATCAAATGACAGATTCTGGAGGCCTAACTGTTATCTCTGCATGAGTTAAATGTGTCATGGAGTACCAGGTATCTCCATGTTCTGTCATGTCTAGGACAGGTTAATTGAAGTAATTGTTTAACTGACTGAGAGCTTTCCTTATTTCCTCTTTCTTACAACTAGACTCGTGCTGAAATTCTCCATCTCTACTCTGGAAAAGCTCCTAATATATCAAAATCTTTGCTCTGCTTGTGTCTTCCTTGAGACCTTGCTGTGATTTTGGGTGGTTGAAGCTTTCTCCTGCTCCCTGGGGGTTACAACCAGTTAGAAGATGCTGGCCCTCAAGGGAGTTGGCTTGTAGGTGTGAGCATGTAATCCCCATAGGTTCCTGATCCCTAATCAGAAGCCCACACTGAGTACATGAGGATGCCAGTAGATGTGGGGTGTAAGACAGGCATCACTCGCTCCCTGGCAGGCTTTTTCTTGGCCTGTGTTGGCAGAGTCGTTCACAGTATTGGCCAAGTGAGTCGCTGTGTCCCAGACGCTGTTATGTAAGGAAGAATTTCAACACTAATTATGCGTCTTGGCTTTAGGTTTAATTCTGTCTCTCCGGGCACCAGAAGTGGTCTCAGAAGTTTCAGTGTGGCTTCCACAAACAAAACAAACTTTATTTTACAGGCTTTGGGCTCTACTGCTTTCTTCTGGAGCATCCGGTCTTTTGGGATATTTTTCCTTTGTTTCCCTGCCACTGAGAAGGGACAGCAGTTTCTCTGGGGACACTGCCAAGTATAGCTAACATGATGAAGTTTCTCAGCTGTAGGAAGGCTGGCACTTCCAGACAGATTAAAAAGGAAATCAGATTAAAAAGGAAAAACCTTAGGCTTCCTTTGCTCTCAACCACCTTCCTCGTTGTGAAGGGCCAGAGGAGGGGGGGATGGACGGACCCAGCAGGCTGTTGCCAGCATGGCTTTAGAGGTTGTCTGAGGCAGAAGTGTGTGCTGGGTAAGAGAAGTCTGTGTGGATCATATTCTCACCCTAATGGCTTTCCTCCCCCTACCCTTCTGCAACTGAAGTCATTAATGCTTGTTAAGCCAGGATGGAAACAAACCCAAACAACACGCAGTCTGCAAAATAATTCGGTCACTCCAGACTGGTTGGGTTGTTGTTTTTTTTTCCTCCAGTCAAGCAATTAGTCTCCTGTCATCCCATTTTTAGCCAGAATGGAAACAATTGGCTGGACAATAGTGATTCCCTTTCTGGCAGGGCGGTCACTGGATCCGCTTGGTGATGGGAAAGGTGAGGGGCCTTCCCTCCACTGGCTCTGAGGGAAGAATCTCCCTAAGGAGATTCCTGCGGGCCTCACAGAAAGACCTGTTTCTGTGCAGCCCCTCCCAGTGAGTCACAGCCCCTGGTTCCTCTGAGAGCTCTCTAAAGGGTTTTCTCTCAAAGGGTGCAGGGTTAACCCTTCTGTGGTTTCACCCAGGCTCTCTCATTGCGTCTGTGACACATCCCACTCACTGGCTAGTGATGTAGATTGTGGGTGCCAGAAAGTCATGAAGTAATCTGTGGTTTACACCAACAACAGACCAATATAGGGCTCGGATAGAGGGGAGGGAAGATTTTTCCAGGCTTGCTCATCTCAGTGGTACTTGATCCTGGGAATGGATCAGTCTCTGGAAGGGATGAGTGCTGAAGAGAAGGGGACTGCCAGATATGAGCAAATATGTAGGAGTTTGGCAAAAAGCAGAGGGTGCAGTAGGGAGGACAGGGGCCAGCTGAAGTCTGTGGTAGCACCACAGAAAGGCATGATGGAGATCGACCAGACTGACCCAAGAAATCTCTCAATTCCTGTAACTGTTTGTGACATGTGATTTGAAGTGCTGTCCTCTGCCAAGGGCGAAGGCTGCAGCTGTGCCATGCACTGAGCCTTCCTCTTGTTGCTGAGGTTGGTTGTAGAAGGTGAGGAAGCACTGAGGAAGCCTCTCCATCACTGCACCTCACTGCGGGGCACCATGCCTACCTGGCACACAGCACTCTTGCTGCCCTAAAAGGCACAGGTGAGGCAGGGCACAGATGTCAGGTTCAGGTTGGAAAGCAATGTGGCCGTGCTGCTGGAGGAGCAGGCTTAAATCACCAGAAATAGGGGCTTTGATGTTTTTAGCATCTAAAAAGCAGCTCTGACAGCACCTTAGTGACTGCACAGTGCTAAACCCAAAGACTTTCCTTTAAAGATGCAGGAAGAAGCTAAGCCTGAATCCATGTTCTGTCTCACTTCTGCACATGAGGTAAAAGCCACAGGGTTGCTAGTCAGGTGCCAGAAAAAGCTCCAGCTGCCCAGGATAACTGAGGACAAAGGGAAGCTCTGCTTGCTTGCTGGGCTGCTGGGTTTAACAGCGAGTCACCGCGTGTTTGAGTAATGTGTCACTAGTGCCAGAGCTCTGACATCTGTGGTGTGAAGGTGCCATGCGGGCACCCGAACCATTGGGCTGTGGGGCACTTCACCTTGAGATAGGAAGCTGGGGTGGAGAAGTGCTTAGTGAAGAAATCTGCCGTACAGGCTCGTCTGAGGATGCACAGTGGAAAGTGTTTCTGCCTGATCCCGGAAGCTTGGATTAGGTCTGTGGCAGAGCCTGCTGCATCCGAACATCATCCTGGGTGTCAGCTGTGCCCGCTCCGTGTCTGGGAAGAGCTGTTCTGGGAGCTTGCTTTGGTTGCTGTGGGGGAATGAAAGGCTGTTGATAAGGGTTGTCTTCTTGTTGGGCGTCTTCTGTTTTGAGTCATTCCAGCTGTGGTGAAGGTTGCTGGTGGTGCCAGGAGTGACAGAAAGCGCTTGGTCTGGGGGCAATGAACCAAATTCCCAAGGGCTGAGTACCAGGTGTCAGGAGTGTCTGTGGGGGCACAGGCATGCATGATAGAAACGCAGAGATTCAAAACCAGTAGTACAAAATGAAGGAATTGCCTGGAGAGGAAGCAAGCTGGGTTTGTGTTCCTATCACAGTGGTGCTTCCCAAGTCACCACAGGGACAACGTGAGGTGGGGAGAGAAAGTAACCCTGTGTTTGAAAGTTGATTCCCAATGCACATGGACATAATCGTGATGTAAAAGTGACTGCTGTGTCAAGATGCGGTTGCTTTCCTGTTACAGTCTAGCACAAAGTACGCTGCTGCACCTGCATCACCATCCTCCAGGCAGTGTTCTTTGCTCTTACAACCCTACTGTGAAATCATTTCTCACGCAAAAGTCTGTTTCAGAATGGAAATGGGGGGACAGGTAAACCACACATGTATGGTGTCCCCAAAGGGCAGAGAAGACACAGGTTGCTCCTTGTCTGATCTAAGAACAGTTCCAGGAATTCATTAGCTTTAATGTATCTTTTGAGGGTGATTTATTTCATCATGTTAAAATTAAAATAATTCACTTTTTGTTCCTTTTTCTCAGGTCAGTGAAGAGTCACTGTGCTTTCCCTGAGCCTCTGTGGTTTTCCATTAGTCCTCAATTATTTATTTATGGGGAGAGTATCTGAAAACAGCAGTCCAGTCTGAGAGCAGTGCCGCTTGAGTGTGTAGATGACTTTGAAGTACTTGATGACTGAACCTGCTGGAATTGTCAATAACATTAAGAACTGCTTTCCTGCCACAAAATAAAAATATAGCCCTGTAGGTGGAGTGTGCTAAACTTTGATGAGGACATGAGCTAAAAAACAATGCACTTTAGATGTCACCTGGGTGTACCTTTAGCAAGTACAGACAAGGAGGTTTTTGAAAAATATCTTGCCTTCAAGTTGACTAACTTCTGTATTGTGATAGAAAATGTGTATTGTTGTGCAATTCTGGCCTGCGTAAACATGGGAGGTTTATATACAAAATCTTTAATCCTGAGTTTTGATCTGGTGTGGTGCCATCACACCTCTCAGCAAAGATTTCTGTCTGGTTTGCCTGTTGTTTCTTGTCTCCCTAGAATAGAAGTAAGTTTCAGTGAGGATTTATGGTGTTGTCTTCCTGCAGAAAGGGATTTATAAATAAGACATTCAAGCATATAGTCAAGACCTGCAAAAGCAAGAGGGATCTACCAGCTTCAGGTCTTCACCAGTTAAAATAATAAAATCTGAGTCTTGTTGTCTGTGGTGCTGGCCTGAAAAAGGCTGAGGTAAGAATAGTTATCACCTTCCAGTAAGCCAGGTGTCCTGGTCCTGGAAAAAAGAGTGAACACACAGAGTCACAGCATGAATTGACTCTGAATCAGCCAACTGAAAAGCACATGCTTGTCATGTGTAACACCCTCAGCTTTCCATCTTAGCTGGAGCTTGCTGCATGCCCACCTCAATCATTATTTCCATTACAGTCCTGAAAATGCCCCTTGTGCTTCCCTTACATAAAAGTCTCAGTTTGCCCTGTAGAGCTGATATTCTGTGTATGGGGTGATGAAAGGAGCACAGCCCTGATTCTTCATGTTGTAAGGATCTGACTGCCGGGGAGAGACAGGCCTGTTTATCAGGAGAAGGACTGTCATATTTGGGCTGAAAAGCAATCTTTTAGTGTGGTACCACAGAAAACCAAGTCATGCCAGGAGGCATATTCCCAGAGACACAGACACAATACCACTGAATCTCTTCCTCCAAGGTTGCATGTTGCAGAGGCCAATGTGCTCTGCTTCACTTGGGAGATGCCTGTTGGGTTGCAGTGACTCTCATGCAGGCACTTGACAGATCTATGAACTAAAAACTCAAGAGGTGGGCAGTGTAAAGACAGACTTTCCACATTCAGGTCTTATTTCTAAACTTTTTCTATGTGGAGTCCTTACTCTCATCTTCTGATTCACTTGTTTCATGTATTACATATATATATATATTTCATATATAAGGGAGTCGGCAGCATTTTGTGTGTGGTAGCCATGTCCACTGAGCATTGATTGACTCTTGCTCTAAGTTACTTCTGCTTTGCTGGCAATCGGGTAACCAGCTAAGGCACCTAATTTGGGAACTTAGATAGCCTTGCCAGCTCATGAGTCAAATTTTAGAGAAGCTGAACTGCCTTGGGAAAGCTCATGTCTCCCTGCACTAGCGAGAGAGGGAGCCCTGGCCAGCGAGACTCATGAGTTAAGTGCTGATGTGACGTGGGGACAATTCCAGCCAGCATCATTCATGGGCTGTTTGGGGTCTGTTTGCTGCCCATATGGCATTTGGGGTGACACATGGGATCTAGTCTGTCCCTGTTGGCCTGGCACAAAGCTAAAAAGTTGTTGGTTCCAGCACACAGGCAGCTTGGGAGGAGTTCCCAGAAGTGGGAGTGGGATTGCAGAGAGCTCGGCATGCCCAGCCAGGAGTTTCACCTGGCTTGGCCCTGCTTATCGAGGATACCTGGGCTTCACACAGCCCTGGGTGAATCACCTGTAGTAAGTGAATAGCAACAGTAATCCACTTGAAGTGAGAAACTAAATGTTGGGTTAATGACCCATTTGCTAGGCTCCTACCGATACCTCTTCCATCTGATTTCACTGCTGCTATTTAAGTGATTGTTGTGGTGAAAAGCAGGGAGATCAGAGGAGTCAGGAAAGCACTTTATTTGCCTTTAGGTTCACTGGAGTCTCCCAGAAAATAGAATCAATGATATCTGTGATGGTGTCAGGGTTTTGAAGAAACGACTCTAAAGACACCATCTCCTAGGAAATGTATTTAAACTTTGTTCCAAAGGGGACTAAGGCATTACCCCATCCTGGGCAGTACTGGGATGCCCGTGTGCTTTGTGCCCACAACGTGCCACTAGCACGGAGACTGCGCTTTCACCATGTGCGTAAAAATTCGGGGCAGGTGATGAGATTTTCAAAACATCCATCCTGAGCCAGTGTTGCTCCTTCAAAAGTTAATAGTAAATTTGGCAGTGGAAATCTACATGCCAAAGCAAAGTGCTTTTAAAAATCCCATCTAAAAATACAGTACTTCTGCCTTCGGCTTTGTTCATTCCATTATAGAAGGGAGATTAATGCCCATAGCCTTAGCTTTATAAATCTGGATCTGTAATTCAGAGCTTTAATAAGGTTAAGTAATATTTTTTTTTTTCCCTAAGAGTCTGATCCAAAAATCAACTAAACCTGGCAGGACTTTTCTCCACCAATTTCCCTGGATTTGGGATCAGACTCAGAGTAAAGTGAATCTTATGCTTATCAGATGAATATGGAGGAGTCTTTTTCCACCAATTTCTCTAGATTCAGGATCAGGCTCAGAGTAAAGGGAATCTTATCCGTATCAGAAGACTATGGAAAAGTCTGCTTGACTAGACAGACAGGTTCAAGGCCCTGCTGGTGTTCCCGATGCCAGCTCAGGTTGGTTTGCTGCCCAAGCCATTGCCAGAGGCAGTCTGCACACATGATTGTGATGGATAGAGCCACCTTTATTTTTATTTATTTTTTTCTTTGATATTTCCTGGAGTGAAACATTCCTCCTAAGACTCCCAAGTGTGGGGAGGGTGGATTTCACAGCAGCTGTGAGATTAGTAATGAGAGCACAGGAGAGTCACTTTGGTGTGAGCTACTGTCTAATTCCCCCAGGGCAGGCTTAGTGGTGCAGCAGTGAAGTGGGGACTTGTCACTTTGTGCTGGTGGGAAGAGGAGCCTTTTCAGCAACACAGTCCAAACCTGATCCTACCAGGGCAGCTTGGAGCTGGGACAAGGTCTTCAAGCAGCTCTATGGTGGGCTGTAGGCAGCTAGTGATGATTAATCTTGAGTTAACTCTTTCACTCCATCTTGAAGCTTTAAGACCATGTCGTACTGTGGGCACAAGCGTGATTTCATTTTATTTTCCGTATCAGGCTTTGAATCAATGTTGGTCTATTTTTGTCAAGGTGACATAACAGGCTTATGCTTTTTAACCTCTCTTGGTACTGTCAGTCACGATTCCACACCCAATTCTTTTTCATGCATTTGGGCCTCAAGTGTTGTACGCATCCCCTGAAGACTTCAGGCAAAGGGACTCACAGAAAGAAGCGCTGTGGTTTGTTGGTTTGTTTTTTTCTCTTTCCTTCTTTTTCTGGCAAGGGTAAAATAGGAGCTCTGTTGGGAGCAACTCAACAAGTGATGTTTCAGGGCCAGCAAATTCCAGTGTTGCTGCCCAGTGGGACCGAGGAATCTATCACAGGACTAGGCTGGCAGCTCATCCGGAGAGGGAGCGCGTGGCCTGCATACCAAGAGCTGGACACGAAGCCTTTTTCTGTCCACCTCTCCCCTTCCTGGAGTAAATGGGAGGACCTTAGCTTTGGGATTCAGGGAAATACCTCAAATAGAACTCTTATTTCCTGACTGGAGTCCCAGATAAAAGTGCAACCAATAATATATATGCATCTATATATCTAAAAAGTGCGCACACAGATGTGGACCTGTAAATATATATGGATTGCACCATCTTTGGGATTACTTAAATGTAGCAATCTCCAGCGCGTCTGTGTTTCAGCAGTAATGGCTCCAGCTCTTGGCTTCCCCATTTCACAAGAGTGTCTTTTTGCCCTTGTAAAGCTGCCTTTGGAAACTGTCATTAGGTCTGTTACAGAAGCTGTGCATATAATAAAGGAGAAGCTTATAGGTGTGCCTGACCCTGCTGGGACTCGGGGCACCCGTGGGGTCCCACTGGATCTCTACCACCCAGGTTCAGACCTGCTAATGAGGTGGAAGCTTTGTGATTATCTATTGTGGAATGCGAGGGTTGGGTTTTTTTTTTTTAGTTTATGTCTGTATACCTTAGCCTGCTGCTCTAATTTAACTGGAGGATGAATCATGTCCGTTCATCTCAACAGCAATGAAATCACGTTGGTAATTGCGTTTGCTTCCACAGATGCTTTTCTGAAGTACCCAGAGGGAGGAGACATGGGTCTGCTGGCACTTCAAACCATCAGAAAGGTCTTGGATCCCAAGCTTATGCCAGCTTCTTTGCTGTAAGAGAAGTCAATGCCTTCGGCATTGCTTCACCCATGGAGTGGCAGCCTGGGGAGCGCTAGGAGAGGACTGGTGCTCTGATGCGGGCTGGGGAGCTAGCTTCTAGAGAGACCTCACCAGGGGCAAGGGGTCAGGCAGGCAGGGAGCTGGCTGCACTGAGTTCCAGCCTATCTCCATAAAAACACCCCATGATGCTGCCTTAACCCAGGTAGATGTCTTGCAGAAACTTGTCCTTATGCTTGAAGGGCTGCTTAACTTCAAAATGTAATAGCAGAACACTTCTTGAAACAACTGCTTGCCAGTCAAAGCTCAGTCTGAAGCCCCAGAAAGAGTGTGTTTTAAAGCTTAATCAGAGTTATCCCTGTGAGTCATACCTAGTGCACTCGGACATACTGCAGAGCACAGATGCAGGGGGGTATGAGGATCTCCCTCTGCCTTGCACAAATTCAAGCACCCACCTTGCTCTTCAGAGTGGTCTTTGGCTGTGTGCTTAGGTGGGAGTTTTCAGAGCAGTTCAGGCACATGCTCTGACTTTGTGTCTGACCCCAGACGTGAGTGCACCACAACATTGCATCACTCTACCATCCTGGTGTCCGCAAGAGAGGCGGAGCCTGCTTTGAAGGCTGTGTGGCTGTAATCCATGATGTTTCTATCCTAACACAGTCACAGAGCATTTTAAAGGGCTTGTGCTCTGCGTGTCAGCATGGGTGGGTTAGGTGACGCAGAGAAAAGCCGTGAAGCTCTGTTATTTTCTGCCATGTTCCCCCTCTGCAGCTCTCTGTGGAGTCTGTAAGGTGTGCTGTGGTGGGATGAGGCCATGAAATCCCTAGGAACGGTGCTGGGCTTCTGACTGGAAAACTGCTTAGGTGCTGAGATGCCCATGGGATCTGCCTTCCTCACAGCACTCCTCTGTCTCCCACGGCTGCACAAAGCAGCCAGCAAGGACAGGTTCCTGTCTCCTATTATATGGCCTAGCAGTGAGGGTTAGTTTTCAGTGGAGTTTTTCTCACTCATACCACTTGTCCTGGGTCTGAGTTTGGTTCTTGAATCACTGTCACGTTTGTCCTTCTGCTTTGTTACTGATTAATACCGAACTCCAGTGTGGAGCCGTCATGACTGTATTTGTAGCCCCTAAATGCTTAACCACGGCCAGCTTTTGAAAACAGCTTCTGACTGTTAGGACAGTGCAAAAAGGCACCTTGCTATGTTTCATTCCTACTGTCTGGTAATTATCAATTACAAATACCTGGAGAGATTTTCCCTTCATTTCTGTCCTGTTATGTTGCACAGCAGGTTGCAGTATGCAGGCTGTAGTTGGGCTGTCTGTGCACATGCTGGTGGTCTGAATGGGTTTGCAATCTGAAGTTGATTGAAAACTAGAAGAAATGCTTTCTTTACATAAGAGAATGTTTTTCAGGGAAACAAGGAGATGAAGACATGTTTTGCAGTCCCTGTTTTGCTATATTTAGATCTTAATCTGTTGGACTTGGTGCTCTTAGGGGTCTTTCCCAACCTAAACAATTCTCTGATTCTGTTGCACTGTGCTGGAAGCACAGAGCCTATCGACTAAATCCTGCAGGGTGCAGGGGTTGCACTGTGAAGTTGTGGGCACACAGAGCAATGCTTCCATCTGAGCATGTCAGCCCCAAGTGGTGTAAGTGTCTACACACTGGTTGTATGCTGCATAACAGCACCGAGCCTTACCTCGGTTCTTCACTTAGTTCTGCATCCAAGAGAGTCCTGATTTTCCTCTTTAAAGTATGACAGGAGTCAAATTAGGGGAGGCCTCTGAAGCTGTAAGGGTGCAACAGCTCATCCTTTAATTTGGCAGCAAAACTCGGGATTTCAAACTGATTTTCTCCAGCTCGGTGCAGCTCAGTCTTGTTCTGATCTCTGATTTGTGGCTTCCTTTTTTATAGGCCAGTAACCTGGGGTTATTTTATTCATCATTTCAGTATTTCCCCCTACTCTAAAGACGTGGTAGCATCAAAGCAAGTATCAGCCACCCAGCATGGCTTTTTATGTCTTAACTCTGGTAGCTTGTATTGCAGATGTCCTCTTTTAGCCTGTATCTACTGCTGCCTGCTGACACTCTGCTTTACCATTGCTTAGGAATCTTCCTTGATCCTGTGAGAATATGACTTTCAGGTTATATGAGTTTACTTGACCATAAAGATAAATCATGCTTGCTTGTTATTAGAAAAATGTGGAAGATGTGAGCAGTTTTCTGTGGAGGAATTTTTAAGTGTGTTTTCTACAACCCAAAGCAAATGGGATTGGAAATAGAAACAACAACCATGGTGGGAACAAAATGTGGAGGTCCCTAGTCCAAAGCTGGTGGGAATGGAATTATGAAAATTATTTGCTCTGAGTTTGGCAACTGAGTCTTCCAAATTTGCTGTGGAAGGAAAAAGAGAAAATTGTTTCCAATTTTGTGGGCCCAGAATAATTGTTAGGGCTTTTTTAAAGCAACATTTTAAAAATTTTTTTCTTCTTCTGTTAACTCCAGACTGTTGGTTTCAAGTAAACTAAAAGATTTTGGTTTGGGTGTTACTAATGAATGCAAGGGAAAATGGAAAGCTATATTAGCTTTACCTGAGTATTTAGGGCTTTACATAAAACTGAGACCTCCGTCTGTTCTTCTCCTTATTTAATCGAAATATTGGTTTAAATTTGTTGTCCACTGTATCTGGAACTAGGCCTCCAACTTGAACTTCAATAACTATCTTACCAACTGTGTTATTCCACAGGTTGTATGTCTTTCATTCTTCTCTGCTGAAGCTGCTTCATTTTGCAAAAAAAAAAAAAAACATTTGCAATTTCAGTGCAGCAGGCGTTGGAAATGTGTATTGCCTTGGCTACCAGAGCAAGCAATAGAAACACACTTTTCTCCGTCGTGATGGGGATTTTGGTATTTCTCTGAAGTAAAATGACTTCAGCAGAAGAAGTGGAGTAAACCCAAAATCTACTCCCTGCTTGCAAAGGGGGTTTGAATGCACATTTGCTCACCCAAAGGTGTTTCCATGGAGAGTCTAAATGCCTTTGCATACTGAAGACTTGAGAAAGCAGATTTTTTTTTTTTCCCTTTCAGAAATGCCAATATTACTCAGTTAATAGGTTGGGGGATTTTATTTTTATTTGGGTATTTTTTTAAAACACATTTGGCTGGAGTGTTACGTCGTCACACCTCTGTTTGTGGCTAGCTCCCACTCCTCTGTGCCTACATCTTTCATGACTAAATGATTTGCATCCAGATGGAAACACCAGACTTTTATGAGCTTATAACTGGACCTTTGGGATTACAAAACCTGGGAGAACCTTGAACTGAGAGAGAACCAAGGCAGGTAGCCAGTTTCTGCCACCCATTCTTTTGTGAAGATCTTTATTACATATACAGCCCTTACAACACAGGGTGGTAAAACCAAAAGAGGAAAAAAACACACTAAAGCTTCATCCTTTCAGATATAGCTTTTCATCATGAGTAAGATGATCAGAGTAGAGTGAGTGACAGATACATGTATAACACCTACTCACTGGCAAAACTCCCTGCTGCAGGGAAACCATATTTGGCAGATGCTTCAGAAAAGGACTGGATCATCTGCAATTGTAATTTTGTTTTGTTTTTGTTTTGTTTTTTTACGAACGTTAAACTCAAGTGGCAGATGTGTAAAGAACACCTTATCCAGTGAGTGCTGCTGAAGCAGCTCGTTTAGTCATTTCTTCTGGGTCTAGACTAAACCGAGGCTGTCAAGCCAATGTGCCGTAGCTGCCCGCAAGGACAAAGGCTGCCTTTCTGAGTTGGGATGAAGCCTGTTTTCCAGTGGAGGTTTGCCAGTGAAAGGCAGAACCTCAGCCGGACCTTAAAAACGCAGCCCTCAGAAAACCTCTCTGCCATTATTGCTTCATCGAACTGCTAAAAATATGGAATGGAAAATGCAAGTATTAAGGAAATGAGGTAGATTTGGGCTTTCTGAGATGGATGTCTTCCAGTTTCATCAGCTTCCCGGAATCCTTGCTGTGAAAATGAAGAGCTCCTTGTAAATCTCAGAAATCTGCCAGTGTTTTTCCTCTCATGTGTCTGTGCTAGTTCATTGGGTACAAGGTTTGGGGAGACCTGTCAACACTGAGCAGTGAGTACATTGCTTACAGCTCGCTGGGGTCGCTTGAGCAAATGCTCAGACTTGAGCCCAAACTGTGACTTTCTCAGGGAATTATCTTACAGGTCAAATGGAGACAGCAGGCTCCAGAGGAGCTGTATGGCTGAGCCTGCCACTGTGGCCCATGAGACCTGTTTCAAGAGGGATGTGAGGGGCCATCTTCTGTGGCCTTACCAGGTAAAGAGCATTGAGAAGTCTTCTTTGGTCATGGGAGGTCCTCTTTGAAAGTGATCCATATGTAGCCAGAGTGCCTCAGCAAGTGAGAGCAGATTAATGTCATGTTATAGGATATGTGAAAACAGAAAATGCAAGTTTTGGATTTCATGTTGCTGGAAAGAAGTCGGAGAAGCTCTTATCCCAACTGCAGGAGACAACAGCCACTCTTAATGAGTTTAACATGCAATGTAGAGAAGCCAGAGGGCTGGAGGTTTGCTTTGTGTGGTTAAAACTGTACTCGCTCAGTGAGAGGCAGACAGTTTGAACTTAATGACAGTTACATATATAAAGGCTGTCTGGGAGGATGCAGCAAGCGCAGGGTGCTCTCGCACCTGCAGAAGCTCCTGACCTCTCAGTGCTATAAGAGCATGGTGCATGATACAGCCAGCAGGGATCTGGGGCCTTCTGCAGCATGTCCTGTGGGGCAGAGGCTGAGAAGAGGCAGAGAGCCTGGTGCTCTGGTCTGCAAAGATGGCCCTGCCTTGTAGCTGTGTCTTGCCTCTGGTCCTCAGGCTCTCCATGAGAACTGTAACCTGCTCACTTGATGTATGTGGCTGTGTTTCTGCTGGCTCAGACACAAGGAAGGTGGATTCCAAAAGCATGCCAGGACATGGTGGATGTTTTGGGGCGTAGGGGGAGGTTTGCAAGGGGGATCTTCAAGCACGTTCACCAAAACTCCCCTTCCAGTTGAACCCCCCCACAGTCAGGCCTGCTCAGGACTGAAAAGGTGTTTGCTGCATTTAAAACTGAGCCAAGAATAAACGATGCATTTCAACCACATCATTGCAGATTCCTGGAAACAAAGGCAGCCTTCATGCTTGGAGGGCTTCCCTGCTCTGCCAGGAACCACAGGGAAGAGCAATGGGAGCTTTGGCTGTAAACGGCTGCTGAGGACATACTGTCATGGGTGAACACGTACAATACTTCTCACTGTGCTCACCTAAAGCCTTTCCAGGACGAGCTTACGCCCACATGCCTTAGCAGTCGTTTTTGATTTTCAGAAGGGGGAAAAAAATAAGTGTCATCTGCTGAGCATCCCACCCAGAGTAAACACTGCAGCATAAGACAGGCATGGGCACTGTCCTCAGCTTCTAAATTTCAGTGGCCACTGGATAGCTCATGGGACTTCTGGGAAAGGCAGCATCATTGCAAAGGGCTTTTTGCTGGCTTGTGTTGCCATGCCATGTTAAACTGGAGAGAGGATGAGATTAAGATCTGGAGCTGGAATTCAGGAAGCTGGTGTTCAGTCTTGGCTCTGGGGGACACAGGCAAATTTCTTAACCTCTGCCCTTCACTTTCCCATCCATTCAAAAGAGACTAATAATACATTTTCATACTGTTTAAGACAGGATGTGTCCCTGATTGTCTAGCACAGTGCGTCATTGATCTTTCCACTGCAACAGTGAAGCCGAGGGAGAGCTGTCTAAAGCTCCAGAGCTGTTTCTGGTGGTGGTGTGGGCTGTAGAAATGACTACGCCCAACAGAACAATTGACCACCTGATTTTCTCTTTAAGATCATAGATGGAGGATGAACAGGGTCAAGATGGGTTCAGATTTCATCTCACCCATAGGCTTTTATACTGATACGGAGATGCCACCACCTGTGTTACCACTCTCCCTGTTGCTCCCCCTTCCAAGGGAAATGGATGCCCAACCAGAGGGCAAAATGGATCAAGTTCCATCATGGATTTCATGAAGTGGCCCTGAAGCTTTCAAATGCATTTAGTTATTTGATCCTTATCTGGGCATCTGAATGACTTTGAAAGTGGCTTTGTGTAGGTCTATGAGGTGTCCTCCATCTCAGTTAAATAGTGATGGTAACAGTTCCCTGCCTCAGAGCTGTTCTGAGGGCTCTGTGTAACTCTTGGGCCAATATGTGAGACAGTTCAAAAAATGAACTGTGACCTATTTGTACTGGGCTGAGCTCCCATTATAGCTCCTTTCCTCCATCTGCACCAGTGCCTAGAGCTTGTCTGGCAGCTGGAAAGCAGAGGTGCTATGAACTGGTATGTATTTTTAGGAAGGCATTGCCTAAGCCTACAGATGACCCCATGCTTTCTGGTCATGTTCCTGATGGCACTGCTGACTGCAGGCTATTCCCCAAGGCAACCTCAAGGTCAGGCAAGTTGGTAAGTTTTGTGAGGGCTCTTGTTATTTTGACAGCTCTGCTTTTGATGAGGAGTTCCCAGACTGTTGGAGGTGCTGTGTTGGAAAATGTACCTTTCTGCAGCTTGTTCAGTATGGTGTTTGGCTGCAGGTCTCTTGTGACAGTGGCAAGGAGGTCCTCACCACAGTGAGCACTAAGGTGTGCATTCCCTTCTAATGTTAGAGAAGTCCTGCTGGAATTGATACACTTGGGAGGATTTTAAGACTTTGCCTTACGGTGGAGGCATCCCGTGCTGGCTGAAGATTGACCCTGCCCACAAGGCAGAGTGTCAGCAGGGAGTTTCTTCTCTTCTCAGCTTGCATAACACTTCGGGTGGGATTTATCAGACTTGCCTCAATACAGGGAAGTCTGGAACTTGACCTCCCACACCTCAGGAGAAGAAGGAATCTGCTCCCCCTCTGAAGAGGCTTCGCACGCCTCCTTGGCTTCGTCTGCGTGCTCCCAGCACAGTGCTTTGCTGATTCAGAGCATGTCCCCTGTGGGGAGTTTTGCTGCATCATAACATCGTTACGCAATTTGACAGCTCTGGCAACCTCTGCTCCAGTGCGTCCCAGAGCTAAATGAGCAGGAGCTCTGCCAGCTAGGCTTGTGGTGTGTTTGGAGAGCCATGTGGGCGAGCTCGTGTAGTACCTGCCCGTATTAAATGCAGTTTGGCAGAATGATCTTTGTTCCTCCCTCCCTTTTGTAAGAGATGAAGCAAAAGAAAACCCCTCCTGCGTGACCTCTGTTTATTTTTTTTTTTATGATGATAAGTCTTGTCCAGTTTACAGGTTAAGCTTCTGAGGCCTGGGATGCTGCCTCCCTTTGTGCTGGGGCTGCTCCAAGCACATAGTGACTCTGAACAATTCTCGTTGTAGGGACTTGAAGCTGGACAACGTGCTGCTGGACTACGAGGGTCACTGCAAGCTGGCCGACTTTGGAATGTGCAAAGAGGGCATTCACGATGGGATTACTACAGCCACCTTCTGTGGTACACCCGACTACATCGCTCCAGAGGTATAGGGAACCTTTCTTTGGCCATTGTAACTGAAGAAAACTCAGTTACAATGTCAAAAGCATGGATTAACTTTGGACAAGCACGTGCTCTCTGGTGTCTTTAGCTGCACCTTATTTGACTGCCAGCTGCAAGCTTTTCTCCAAGATATATGCTTGTATTATCAGTTTCTGGTGCATGCAAATCATGAGGAAAACTTCAGGCTGATGTAGGCACCAAGATAAGCCTATATTTTTCTTTAGGAAACATGAGGTGACAAATGGAGGCACAGCTGCAAAAATCTTGAGAGAGGCTCATACATATACTGGCCCAGTTTTATTTGAAAGGAGATTCAGTTCTCCCTCATTTCCCAGTTCCTTTTTCTGCTTCCTCCCATTCCCCGTCATTCCTTAGTCTTACTGCAAAATTAATAAACACCTCTTTAAGGAACAGCTGCTGCCAGATGTTCTGACAGGATTTCAAATCCTCATTCACACAATTGAATTTTTGTCTGTGGTTGGTGTTTTTGCCCTTCTCACACACTCCCACTCCTTCCCTGCTCCAGTTGAAGGCATTGCTGTTGGAGCAGGGTTAGCATTTTCTTCCCAGGGGCAAGGAAGAGACGATGTCCACGCACACACATGGCTGTTCTGCTGTGTCTGAGACTCAGCTGGTTTTGCTGGAATGCTCCTTCTTCTCCTGCTAAGCCCTACCATAATTTCCAAAGCCTGTGTTTTCTAGGTGAACAGCCAGTCTAGTTGCTTAATGCATATGATGAATCTTTCTGCTGATCTGGGGGTTCCCAGCTTGAGATCACCTATATGTACCTGGACGTACAGACAGCACTGTTAGGCTGTAGAGGAAACTTCTGTGTTAATGTTTTCAAGTCCTTTTTTCTTCCCTGGTCAGTTCAAGAAGCTTCTGGGTTGATATTTCTTTCCCATCCCTGCTTCAGATCCTGCAGGAGATGCTGTATGGCCCTGATGTAGACTGGTGGGCCATGGGTGTGCTGCTGTACGAGATGCTGTGTGGCCATGCGCCTTTTGAGGCAGAGAATGAGGACGACCTCTTTGAGGCCATTCTGAATGATGAAGTCGTCTACCCAACGTGGCTCCAGCAGGATGCAGTGGGAATCCTCAAAGCTGTGAGTTCCTTTGGTTGTTTGCGTGCTTTCTGTCCTGGCTTTCTTCAGCCTAAATCTAGCAAAAGAAAAAAGGACTGGATTATGGGCACTCAGAAATCGCGGTTACCGTGACCCTGACCCTTCTCTTTTCTCTTATCTTGGATTGAAGGGTAAACAAGCAAAAAAAATCCTGCCACACTTAGGTGTGTTTGCATAGATGTGTTCTTTATGCAGTACAGCAGCCAACTTGGCAAGCAAAGTGTGTGCATGTCTGTGTGTCTGGGCATTCCCCTGATGACTTTATGATTTACAACATATGGTCATCTTCCAGACAGAAGCAGCACATATACACAGTATTTAATCAGTAGTGAACATAGGATTTCTGTGTGACTGGAGTGGCAAAGATGTGGAGTCTTCATGATAATCCTTCATTCTGAATGTTGGTAATACCAGCCACCCCCCAAGCATTGCTGTCTACCTGCATATGAAGACAGGTTTTTGATTTTTCTGTGTTTGGGGGGAAAAAAGTTTGAGGAGAGATGTTGCTGGCTACGCTTAGTCCTTGTTCTATCATGTATTCCTAAATTTTCCCAAGAGCTCCCTGTTGTGTGCCTCTCATCTTTGCTTGTGAAATGGGAATGAGGCTTTTTAAGATTTCACAAACAGTGCCTAGTGCACTGGAACTGCCTGGCTATACTGTAAGGAATTAAAAGGCGATTAAATGATGAGGGTGTTAACCTATGAATCAGGAGACCTAAGTTGGCTGGTTTGCTGCTGACTTCTTCCTGCCCCCAGTCAAGTAATTTAATATATCTAAGCACCCGCTGGAGAGAGAAGGATCAGAGTACTCCCTTTCCTTGCGAAAGCACTGTGAACAAAGGTGCATTTAAGACTGGATACTGCTAAATATTGTGGTAATAGAGGATCTAAGAAATAGTTGGATAAGATAGTAATTTATAGCAACCTGTAGAGCACTGACTCAAAGAAATGGGGTAATGAATGATGGCACTATTTAAAGGAAAGAGAAGAGTTTGTTTTCATCAGATCTTTAGTAGTTAGAATCTGGAAGTTTTCTGCTGAAAGGTTTCTGTTGTGTATGAATGGAGCAACTACTTTCTGTAGCTGAAAATGCATCTAACAAATACCACAGAAATCAACTTAGAATAAAATCCTCTTCTGAAGGAGGCAAAGGGTTGTGCTCAGGAGTGATTGTCATGCTGAAGGCCCTCTTGGGTTTTGGAAATAACCTGCAACATACTTAAAATTAAAAAAAAATAAAATTAAATAAAATAAAAATTAAATGTTAAGTTCAGACTCGTTGCAGCTTCTGGAGAGCAGCATTCATGTTGTTATATGGGGACTTTCAAATGCCTGAGCCAATTCCTCTTTGGCAGTGAGAAGTAATAGCAGAGTAGATTTGTTGCAGATATCTTGCACAAGTATGAGATGAAAGTAAAATGTGGTCAGATAGATGCTCATCATAAAAGGTATTTCAGGGTATATTAAAGTGTTGTTCATGTTTTAGCCTTTTGATAAAATGCTTATTTTCTTTGTTCTGATAGGAACCTTGTAGGAACAGCCAGTGCAAGCTGCAGTCACCCCAGGCTGCTCTAGCCCATGCTCAGAGTTCATCTTTTAACAAGTAGTCCCTTCTGATATGAACAGTGAAGAAGCATGATGAGAGGCACCGAAGAAAGAGGGACAGAAGGAAGGAGGGAGATAAGAATTTAAATAGAGAGAGACAGGGAATCTCCCAAACTGCACAGTCATCTTAGCAGTGGCTGGTTACTTGCCTGGAAACAGTCTCCTCACCAGGTGCTCTGCTTGGCTGCTCTATCACGTGTTGCTGGTGCAATCCAAATGAAAACAAAACTACCTCTCTGAAATGCATGTGCACTGCTTGAGAGAAACACTGCCCCATGTCTGCTTTGGGGAAAAAGCTGAAATTTAGGGCATTAAGCAAAAGCCTTGTGATTAACAAGTGGAAAGTTGCAGCTGAAATATTTATTTATTTTTCAGTGTTTCTCTTCCCCGGGTGATGCTACCTGGAGATGACGTTTGCATTTTATTTTACAGTACTGATGATAGTTGTCTACAGCCTGAAACTCTGCAACTTCACAGTAGCTGCTTTTGGGATGAAGAGTTATTTACTCATTCTCCCCTCCTCTTCTTATGCTGAATTTTTTGAGGTATCAGAGTGTGTTGGCTTTAACAGGAAGGAAACATCCTCTCATGAGGTTGTCTGGGGCTCTAGATTAAAATGGAAAAAACCCACACACTTTGATTTCTTTTGAATGATAACAAATGTGATCACTGCTGAGGTATTGTATTTGCAGTGTAGTGATAATGTTTGGTCAGTATTTTTAGGTGTCAGTATAATGCAGGGTGGTGAACCTGGCTTTTTTATTTCCTTGTGGCTCTTTTGTAAAGGAAAGCAGTAGGCTTTCTAACTTCTAAGTATGCAGAGAATTGTTTTTCGCACAGACTTCTGATGCCAATATTATTTCTCTTAGAGAAATTATTTCTCTTACAGCATTATTGCTATGTGAGCATCTTCTAATCACTACTATGTCTGCCTCTAACAAAAAGTGAACTTGAGCTCCCTGATTTACAGCTGTGACAGTCCTTTCTAACTCATCGTATTAAGAGCTCTGGAAAATCAGAGCACTCAACGACTGCAGTGACATAAATGATTATAAATAATTACATGGCATGGAAAGCCTATGGAAGACCAGGGAATTAAACGTGGGGTCTCTTGTATTGCAGGCTAAGGCCTTAATAGCCTTAATAACTGGATTATCCCCTCACTAGAAGGTCTGGCCTCTAACCTTGTGCAGGACTAGTGAGAATTTGCTTAGTCCCGAGTGATACCACTTGTGAGAATTCTCTTAGTCTTGAGTGGTACAAAGCTTTGAAATGAAAATCAAATTCTTCTGCCAGGAAGATGCAATTAGGTGTACGTGCTTAAAGATGCTTTACAAATGGATCTGTCTAGGTTTAGAAAGCACTTGATCCATTTGCCTTCACGAAGAGCTTCATTGTAAACAAGGACAATAGGTTTTAGGACCCATTTCACAGACATTTTTGTTTTCATATACCATAATTGTGCTTCACCAGTTCCCCCCCATCAAAAAACACCCTATTTCTGAATGTTGCTTCCTGTTTATCTTTGCAGTTTCCTGATAATAGCAAAATAACCCAAATTCTTCAGATCTTAGAAGACTGGGTGTTCCTGGTGTAGTTTTGAGCACTGGAGCTCAAGAACGAAAAACCAACCTCAGTGCCCTGGGACTTTGTCTGGAGTTGAAAGTGGAAATATTTGTGTTCTAGAAAAATAAGTGTTTATCTATTTCCTATTTTAATGTTTGGGTTTTGGTTTTGTTTTTTTTTTGTCCCTGATATTTTCCCTCGAGCTGGGGAAAGAGTAGGGCAGAGCTAAATCGGGGTAAGTCCACCGGATTCTGCTGGAGTCAATGTTCCCAGAAGAGGGAAGCAGAAAATCTCACTCACATACCCTGCCCCATCTGAATGTGTCACTGGGGAATTCAGGTATTGACGGTTCAAGTCAGGCGGAGAAGACTCAAACTGAGGTCTCTCCTGCTTCTGTCGAACTGGGCATGGATTTGCTTGTGGGAGTAGAATAAGTGCAGAAAGGGAGAATTGCTGTGGAATGGATCCAGACTGCTTCAGCTTATTCTAAATGTAAGTTTGGCTTTGGTTTTGATTTCCCCTCCCCCACCACCACAAAAAAAAAAAAAAAAAAAAAAAGAGGGTTTCTCCGTAGCCCCACTTGAATGCAGTCACAAGAAGTTTATGCCAGAGAAGCTATTGACTTTGTCTGCAAAAGTAATTCTTTCAAACACTTGTTGCCATCAGCTGACAGAGGTGTCAGCAGTGTCTGATGATGAAGACGCTGTGAAAGAGAAACTTTGTGAGCATGCAGAGAGCAGAGACTGCCACACCGTATCTTTTATGGTGAGAGTGCAGCTGGAGTTTGCTTTGTTGCAGCATGTCGACGCTATGAGTTAGTCAGTTGTCACTAGCAAGAAGTGCTTGAGCAAAGAGGGTGGCTTTCCAGGCAGCCAGGGGCTTTGGGATTGAGCTGAGTGAACTGCAAAATGAAATCAAATCCCCTCATTTCCCGTAAGCAGGGTGGTATTTTGGCAGCATGTTTCACCCGCTTCACGTATGACTTTCACAAATGCAATTTGATCACGCTGTCTTGCTCACAGTCAGGCTTAGCTGAAGGGACACAGTGAAAATTGGGTCTCAGAAGTTGATGGTGGAATGGGAAGCAAATTCACAGGGAAAGCTGCAGGGGTTTTCCTTTTCAGGTCTGGTTTCATATGAGGTGAGAAGGGCTAAGCCTACTGACTTGCTCCATGGACTGATGATCTGAAGTAGCAATGGTTGTTCCAAAAGCTTGGAAATATACATGAGCAATTGCAGCTTAGATGTTTTCACTCTCACAGCCAGGTAACAGCAGGGGCTAGAAAGCAGCATCTCCCCAGGGAACTGTTAGCATTGCTGCGCTTTCTGCACCCTGGATTTCTGAACTCCTGTCACACCTGAGCCTACTGAAGCTGAGGATGTCTCTTGGTGTTTTTGTGTCAACCTCCAGTCTTTGTGAGCTCTGAAATGCTTCTGGCCTAACTGATGCTTGGGCAGCCTTGCCTGTAGCTGTATATTTTGGGGACAAAAACCCCCAGCTGGTTAAAAACATGCATTTTGAAGAAAACACTACTGGAGTTAAGAGGTTGGGCAAAAATGTTCCACTCCAAGCGGCTTTCTTATGGAAAGTAAACAGCAGCCAAGAAAAGAGGAAGGTGCAGGGGAAATTGGGTGTGGTTTCAGCAGCCTGCACTCCCATCCAGCACAGGTGGAACAGCATGGGGGTGTCCAAATGCTGGTGGATTTGTGTGAAGAGTGTGAGGGACTGAAAAATGAGGGAGCTCAGCTGAGAGCAAACATGACCCGTATCTTGGAGAAAAATTACATCAGCAAAACAGTGTCAAGAATGCAAAAGAAAAACTTGGAAGTTGATCTGTTCTAGAGAACAATAGCCTGGATGTGATGCTGACTCAAAAGGCAAATACTCTGGTTTAGTGAACTCTTTGCTGCTTCACGTCACCAAGTTCACCTCCCCTCTCTGGACACCCTGGTGCTCTCTGCACCCTGACAACACCACTGAAGTCTAACACACACCTCACCACCTCCACATGCTCTAGACTTTGCTCTTGAAGACTTGCTTCAAATCCCCGTTGCTCTGCCATGTTAACATTAAGGGGCTTTTATGTCTGGGAATTAGAGCTTCAAACTCATCTGCAGCAATAATGATGCTCTGTGGGTCTGCAGGAGCCCGGTCCTGCTCTCACAACCTGTCCATTAAGGACTCATTTTGGGCTGTCAGAGCACAAGGTGAGGCAGTTGGCATTTCCTTCCTGGTTTCTGCCAGCAGCCAGGAGAGAGCTTACATGGCTCTTGAGAGCAGCAGGAGGGGGAATGGTTAAATGTGCCACCATTTAAAACCAACCCCTTTGCCTCCAGACAGCCTTGAAGCCTGATCCAGAAGTCAAAAAAGCCCTGACCTAGAAAGGAAAAGCCTCTTCTTCCATTCCTGTGAGCTCATGTCATGGACAAACCCAGAAACTAGGGCTTTTCAGTTAGTTACTTAGGTTTCTTGGCTTGTTTGTACAGCCAGCAAGTACAGTGATATTCAATACTGAGGGCTTGCTGGCAGTGTAACTTACCCCCTTTGATAGGAGGCAGCACTCACAGGTTTTTTCTGGAGAGCAAGAAAAGGGCTCAGGAACGTTGCCGCACAGACGGCAACCAGCCACTTCAGCAGGGGAGAGGTAAGCAGGCCCTTCCACAACAGCTCAGCCAATTTTTACCTTGCTAATTAAAAAAAGCCACTCAAAACTTTCTACAGAAGTTTGTCATTCCTTTGCTGCCCAGAAGGGCAAATCTGAGGCCACCTTAGGTCCTTCGGTCACTCAGGTAACCATCAGTCACAAGAGACTATAGTTACTAAGTTACACAAGTTACTATAATGAGTAGCCTATTGCTCCACCAGCAATTTGTCTTGAGTTGATGGGGGGAGGTCTGTGGATAGTATTTCAACATGTGGCCCAATTTTAAGTTAAAACAAGTGGTTAAGTTAGAGGGCACTGATGAGGAATTGTAGAAATGCTTTGTGTATCCATAAGCATACATAGAAGTATTAGGCAGCAGTTGGGAAAGTGTGTGTGTATATGTTAGGTTTTTCTTCTTCCCTAAGTTTGCAAGTGATAATAGATGAGGAAAAACTAAATTTGAAGGGTCCCCTCCTCTGCCCTTCCTTTGGGTGAAACTGAGCAGTGTTTGTCATCAGTTCTCAGGAATTCTAAGCAATGGCTCCTAGTGAGAGAGAAATTTGATCATCACCTTTGTATATGTGTGAGTTAAATCCAGGACTGCCAGGGGAGTACAGGGTTCAGGTGGCTATTTCTTGCCATTACAAAGAAATTTGAAGGAACTTCTAATGTCCCATGTGGTCGCAGAACAGGGCAGTCCAGTCTGGCTGGATGCAGGATAACAGCTCCAGCAGAGCCCATGGAGACTCGGGCTATGCTGCATGTACTAACCTTAAAGGACTGAGAAGAAAGAAGATTGGGGAAATACAGAAAAGACATTTCCTTAGGGCATTCCAGCCAGGCCCAGCTGAAGGAGAGACAGTGAAGTGAACACTGAGCTCTGCTGCAGGAGTAAACTACCCATCCTAAGGGGATACCACCATGATCACCCAAGCCCTCAGTGAGGACCCCTTTTGCATGTGCCACGGCTTACTGCCAGAAGAAAGGCTTTCTGGATGGTGAGTGCTCCGTGCTGAGCCCGACTGGTCCCACTGCTGGAAGCAACTTGAAAGTGCCATTAATGAGAAGAGGATGCAGAGGACCAGGGTTTTCACAGCACTAAGAGGCAGATTTTTTTTAATGTAATTAAAACAAAGAATCTGCAGTGGCAGAGGAGTGGAGGGGAAAGGGTTTCAGATTGGTTTTTGACTGCTGGCAAGGATTGACTATGGTCAGGAGAGATGTGGATTGTCCAAGCTGCCTACTCGCTGCAGCTGCTTACCCTGAACATCAGCACAGAGGGTGAGAGCACCTGAAGTGTTCTTTGGAAGAGTTTATTCTCTTCATACACTGCATTTGCTTGGGGTCCAACGCCCTTGGATACTGGGAGGTCAGAACTAGCTGTCATCAGCTCAGGTACCATAGTAGGTGTTCTGCGTCCTCCTGGCAAGCAACACACAACTCAAAATACCTGGGCTGTGTTTTGCTTGGCATATCCAAGCGCAATGAGTATCTGCTTTCAACTGCCTTTGTGCCTCATCTTTTCCCTAAGTTCTGGGCGATCAGTTTGGCCACTGTGTGAGCTGGATCAAACCCCTGCGTTTCTGCTCCCCAGTCCTCTCCTGAGCACCTAGAAGGTGTGAAACGAGGCAGCCAGATACTGCTGGTACAAGGTGCAGTTGCTTTACATCACTCAAGGCGCATGTCTCTCCTTTGCACTTGCATCTTACAGATCTGGGCCAGGTTCTTTCTTTCCAACAGACGGAAAAAAGCAGATAATCTGTTTCACATGCAGTGCTGGAATAGCCAGAATGAACTTGTTTCTGAATGAACCAGATGCCAGGAGTATTTTTTTAGACAAAGATTAAAAGGAAAAGGAGCAACACAATGGTGGACCCACTGAAATCAAAGAGGGAACTAGATGAGCTCATTGCTTTATCCTCAGAGCTGAGGAGCCTGCTAACAAAGGCAGATATTAAAAATGCCTTCAAATATGCCAATAAATTATTCTCTTTGGCATCTCTTCAGAGTTGGCAGGCTTCATAAATCCTCTTGCACAGTTTGATTAAGCTTTGGCTGTCAGAGTCAGGCCAATATTTGAATCTCTCTGTGAAACTCTATGCCAGATCTGTGTAAACTTTTCTTCCCCCCCCCCCCCAGCTTTATTTTGTGTTTTAGAAATGCTTTCATCTTTCATTTCCTGGTTGGCTCCAGAGCCCCTACAGCAAAAAGCAGGATTATGGAGCCTGTTGTTTCCCAACTGGGAAGGAGTTCTGCAGTTTTAAATGATCTCTCTATGGTCTAGACTATTTTTGCCATAAACACAGACTGTGAAATGACAAGACTGTGCTCCACCACAGACTGCCTTTTTACCTCTTTTGCCTGAGCTCACATGTCCATCCAGTAACTCAGTGCTGCCTTTTACTCTTTGCCTCTCAATTCTCAAACAGCTTTCCCCAGTGATTTTAATCTCTTCTGTGGATTGATGATACCCCTTTCTGAAGTGCTGCTCTTCCCCACAGTAATAGACCCATGCTTCTGAATAATTCACTGTGAAAGAAAACTAAAGCCATCTCTATGTAGCTTGCCAAGGCCAAATTCATCAAGTAGTCATTAGGTCTTTTACCTTTCCCTTCATCCAGCAGGATGAAATTAGCTTCTTGTTTAAGTCCGTAGCGTGCAGGCTCAGATTTGCTTCGTAACAAAAGTTCCTAACCCAGCCTATTGTATTGTCAGGTGTGACTCATCCTCCTCTTTCCTTCCAGGGCTGGGGAAAAAAGTGAAGGAGCAATCCTTGTGCCAACTTTGTCTGCTCACTCCTAGGTGCTCAGGAAGCAGGAATCCCCGTGTCTGAACCTCAGACTTGTGGCCTGGGCTCCCTTCTTCTCATCTCTGCACATTTCAACAGTGTGATTATAGACCCTCTAAGGTGTTTTCGTCAAGTCCATTAAAATCCAGTCTTGGGGGGAGGCCCGAGGATTCCCTTGAGAACCTGGGTCTGAGCTGGAGACGGGAATGAGTGCTGAAGGGTGGGACCAGCTCTTGCTGTGCAGCTGCAGCAGAGAGTGACAGTCCATCTAACTGGGAGGTCTCAGCGTTACTATAGGGGTAACAAATCTCTGACTGTCCCAGCTATTCAGGGCTGTAGGTCTTACTCGTCCTTCCAGCTTTGAACTTTCTGACCTGCTGTGTCTTTTCATGAACTTTAAAAGTAAGAGAGTCAAAATATAACCGAGTCCACAAAAAAGCTCCTTTGAAGCATTTTCCTGGGATTTTTTTTTTTTCCTTAATTGGCTTTTACAGGTTTGTCTGGGGCACTTTAGTCCCCTTTGTACTTGACCTTATGTAAATAGGCCACCCAGGGTTGTGTAATAGATTCCCAGTTCCTCTTGACAAGACTATCAGAAAAGGATTAATTGTTTTCCCATGCAACCCTGGGGAGATTTCACCACTGCTTAAAATGAGAGTGGGATCATGCCCCTGGTCTATTAATAAAGTGTGATGATCATTCTCCCTCCACATTTATGTTAGTCTGATTGATGCACTGATTTAGTAATTGACCTGCATATCCCCATGTTGTGCCTATAGTCCAGTTGGGGTAATTTAAAAACAGCAGCCAGAGTTTGAGATTGTCTGAGCAGCTTGTGCAGCTGGTGACCCATGTGGGAACTGGGGTTGACTCATCAGTTCTGAAAACACAGATTTCTGGAATGACATCTTGACCAAAACCAATGTTAAATATTCCTTATATCTAATGACTGAAGTTAATTTCTGTTTATTAGTATTTATTAAAGGAGTATCAAAGGCACAAATGTTGAAAATCGCTAGCTATCATCAGGGGCCAATATGCATTTGATACTTGCGGCTTTTTCATTTGTCATTAGTGTTGATGGGTTATTTGTTGATGAGGGGGGAGAAGCAGGGAACCAGGTGGACTTCAGCACAGCAAGTTTGTAGTTATTCAGACAATCTAATTCCCATATTTTGGGCCAGGTTCTCCTGGTGATAGTCATCAAAGTTACATCAGTTTACACCACCAGGAGATTTGGAGCCAGACGGGTCTATCCCACATGTGAGTTGCTCTATCTGCCTTGGTTTATTTTCCTTGTCTCTCTTGCTCAGCATTGTTTGCAATACAGTTAATCCTTCTTGTTCCCTTGAGCTTTGACTGGGCAGCATCAAGCAGCCTTTTCTGCAGTAGAGGAAAGTGAGATCAAATTTATCTGCTTAATATCCACGGTACTGACATTTTGTCCTTCTTGCCTGCTGCTGGCACATTAAACATGTCACTGCTATCATGCTTACTGTTAGTCTTCTGGCTTTCAGGAGCAGGGCTGAAGACTGTTTTTTATTTCCCTTCCCATTCTGTTTTCATCTGGAAAAGGAAATAACAGAGATCTCACATGCTCTCTTTTCCTCCCCGCCTCCATAAAATGCTTTCAGGGCAGTCTTGTACTTCTGAGCCCTGGCACTGCACTCACTGGACCTTCTCTGCACTGAAGGATTTCACTTGCTTACAGTTTTCTGTAGCCAGGACCCCAGCACAGGAGTAGAAGCACCCTGTGCATGCGTGGGTCAGCACCACAATGAACTGCACCAGGATGAATCAGTGCTTTTAGCAATCAATCCTGCTGTGTGCCATGCAGGGAGCTGAAAGGCCACGTGGCCTCTAATGGCTGCAATCAGAGCAAATCCCCAGTGTAAGACAGAGGTAGCATCTGAGAGAGCTGCAATGACTCCAAGTCCTATTCTCAGCAGCACAATCCTCACTGAAGGTCAGTAGGACTCAGGCTCCCAAGTGCGTGGCTCACACCCACGGCCGAATTGCTGCAGTTTAAGTTACCAGACACGAACTGAGCTGCCGTGAGTACGAGGAGCTCCGTGGGAGAGCTCTCCAGACACCCTGCTCCCAGGGCTGTGGAGCTTCAGCGGACACCATCTCGTGCAATGGGGCTGGGCTGACTTCCCCACGCCCCATAACCCACCTGTGTGTCTGAGCCCTGGATCGCTCTCGTATGGGGAGGCGAGGCACACTTTTGAGCATCGCCCCAGTGGGACTGTGGTGGAGGGTGATGGGAGCAAAAGATGAGACTGCTTCAAAATGAGCAGCATTTTATTTAAAAAGTCTTTTTTAAAAAAACCTCTCTCTGCTATGCTAATGCCTCCTGGCTTCCAATCATTAAAAATAATACAGAGTTTAGCAGACAGAGGCATAGAGCCATCTTTCTTCCCCTTTGTTCAGGGGTGGATGAAGGCTAATGAAACCCCAGTCTGCGGGTTTGTTTGCCTTATATAATAGGCGGCCAAACTGTTTTCAGCAACTGCAGCATTCAGTCAAGAGATTCATGGAGGGAAGCCTTAATTAGAGTAATTGCTCTATTTATATAACGATTCTCTTTTGTCTGAGATCAAATAGATCTTTGAGAAATCTTATTTCCTTTTGAGTTAATTTCTGCCCTGTTAGTTTAGCTCATGAATCTTAATGAAGATGAGCATGTTGGGTATCTCTCGATCTCCCCACTCTCCCTCATTACTAGAGGGGAGACTGTGAGGCGTTATTGTCCTGTGCTGCTGCTTCTCGCTTTGGTAGCAACATGGGAGAAACAGCAACAGGCAGGAAATGTTAGTACCACGAACAGGGAAACATTGCTTTCCTTTAATGGTTTGGGCTTGACTATTGCTTTGGCACAATCCTGAATTAGGGGTCCTCTGAGGCGTGTGGTGTGGTGGAGAGGAGGTGAGACTGAGGGTTTGCCATCATGTCTGTGATATGCTGCCTTTGGGCTCCTGGCAAAACAAAGTAATGAATTTCTCTGGGTCTCTGTTCCCAGCCTGTAAGATGGGGCAGAGCCTCCATCTCCGCCGTGCACTTGCGTTTGAACGATGAGCTGCTCGGGAGTACAGGCTTTCCCTTATAATGCCAATGTGCCTGTCCCAGGACAGCAGAGTTCTGATGGGAGCTGGTGCTCCATCAGAAAGAATATCCATAAGAAATAACGATTTCTTCCTTGTCCAGATGGCTGACAAAGTGAAGGGAATGGCTGAGCAGAAAGTTGTGTTCCTCTTCCTGAAGTGTGTTACTTCTGTGAAGGGGTCTGGGCTCATTAGTGTTTTCCTAGAACCTGATACAGTTTCAAGTAATTTAGTCACTGTCATTTTACTTATGAAATTAATTATCCTGATGCAAATAACACATTCATGAATTACATAAAACCTGTCATGGATTCTAGTACCAAGAAAAGGAACTTGTAAATTCAATGAAATTAATGCCTGGAAACATCTGTTTTGTGCAAACATCTCTTCACTGACTTCCAGGCTGTTAGACTGATTTGCAACCTTAGCCTCTTGAGACACAAGTTGCAATGCTGCATGTGAGCAACGCCACAGGAGTCCAGTACAGCCTTGCTGAGCAGGCTGGGAGACATACAGCCCTTTCCAGCACTGTGCAAGCCACGTAGTGGGTGAAAGGGAGGACTGGTGCATGTCCCCAGCTCTTCCTCACCTGCTTGCAGGCTGAGCTCCCAGGGATGACGCATATTTTTCCTAATGGTTGACACTGCTATGTCTGCTTTTTTCCCTTGTAACTTTATGGGCCCTCTGTGGACTAATCTCCAGCTTTTAATTTCTTGTCATGGCTTGCTGCATTTTCTTTCAGTAAATGTTTTCAAATGATCTTGTGAAGTCATGTTTTTGGCTCATTCCAGCTGCTAGTTTTGGCTGCGATGCTGCTGAGAGGGTTAGCTGAGGTCAGCGAGAGCCTCGCTCGACTTTGCTGCTCGGCAGACTGGTGTAGCCCAAAGGCACCCAGTCTGAGGATGCTCCCAAGGGGCTCTTTACACCAGAAATGGGAGAGTTCCTCAAGGCTGGATGTGATCAGAGTGAGGGCTTGATGGCCTGGTTCGGGTTTAAGATAGCTATCCATGCTATTGATTTTGCTGGGAGGCATCTTGAATTTGGGTGATTACATGTTTCTTTTTGCTCAGGAACATCCCAGATTTGCGGCCTTGTTGTTACTGTTGATTTTCTTTGTTGTTGTTCCTCTATGTTTCTTTACTGAGCTCTGTGTGCCAGACATTGAGATTCATGCTGGACTCTTGGTTATCATGCAGAATTAGATATACTCAATAAATATTAGCAGATGACATTTTGCCATGAAAAACTTTCTGCTGAACATCTTTCATCACCTGCAAAAATACTGGAGGGTTGTACTTAGAAGGACATTTAGGTCTATCCAACCTGTGAAGCAGGAGTCAAACTGTAGCCTTTCCTTTGATGCCAGGAGCAGCCAACATTTTGTAGGACGTTTTCCAGCTGTTTCTGAACGCAGTTGAGGGATCAGGTGAAAGATTAGCTGCTCTTCCCAAAACCTTTCCTCTGCTCGGCCTGCGCATGTGCAGAGGGCAGCATCTGTGTGCTCTGGGCACTCAGCTTTAACCTGACTGCTGCAGAAGTGCCTCTCATATGGTCAGAACCATGGGTACAGACTCCAGCTACTTAATTCAGAGCTGAAGGCTGAACTTGTAATTAAGTTCCTTAGAAATCCCAAGTTGTTTGCTTTGCTAGAAGTGCCATCAGATAGCAGAGGCAGCGTGAGACAGGTGTCAGATGCTACCCTATTGCAGCAGAGAAATGTCAGCACTGCCTAAGGCAGAGAGAGAGGAGGATTCATGGGCTTTTGAGCCTTTGAGAGGTCATTATAGTTGTTTAGGTTTTTCTGACATACTGAACAACACAAGCTAAAACTTCACCCATTTCTTTGTCAGTGTGATAATTCCCAGTGAGTTTCAAGAGTGTTTGAGAGGGTTAGTTATTCATGTCAGTGGAAGCTGGCATCAAAGATTTCACCCTTTAATTTTATATACCTCTTACAGTGATGCAGGTAACTGTTCCAGTTCAAAGCATCAGTACAGTCTCTGGTGGAGTCACCATTTGCACACCTGCCTTTCAGCCCAGTGGCCAAATAAAGACAGGAGCCGCTTCCCAGAGAAAACACCCCCCCTTCACCCACCAGCTGTGACAGACATGCCACCTCCCAGATTCACCAGGCAATTTCATGTCAGCAACAGCCAATCTCTTGTTTTCTGTCACAGCCCCCAGGTGCAGAGGTGTCCGTACATCCACAGGCTGAGTAACCTGCCGGGATGCTGCAGAGCTGCCCAGGACACGGGACTGTATCTCATGTACTATGGGATGCCATATGAAAGCAACATTTTCAGTGCCAGTTCCCATGCACCGATGCCATTGAGAGGTCTCAGCACAACATACAATACGTTTATCAGGGATGTATATTAATGATAAGAGACCAGCTGTCCTTTGAAATTATATCCAACCCTTTTGCTGAAGCAGACTAGTGTCAGTTTGACTGCGTGAAGGGGAGGACTCTTCACGTTGCGTTGATGCTCATTGTAGAGCACGTGATTTATATTCACTTTCGGGTCTTGCTGGTCTGCCTTAGGCACTTGCAGTATCTGGGAAACAAGCTTTAGACAACCCCATCCAGAGAGGTTTATGGTGCTGGTGGGTCACTCCAGCCCTCAGTACCCTTGTGCTTCAAAGCTCTGTTTTTACAAGACAGGCAGCAGCACTGAGCTTGTGCCTGACAGCTGGGAAGGTGCTTTTTGATAAGGTGTCCCACAGGTCAGCTCACTCTAGTCAGAGGCAAAGGATGAATTCAGAAGGGTTTTGTGGCAGCCTGGCATCGCTCTCAGCAGCCAGCCAAGGGGACGTGCTCCAGTAGGGGGTGAGTTTGAAGCCTTCACTCTCCTCCTCCCTCCTTTGGGCACCCAGTGTGGGGTAGGTGATGACTAGAGTTACCCAGCTGAGGTTTCTCAATCTGTGGGTCAGATGCTCAAATCAGAGCTGGCTAGTTGAATTTGAACAGTCATTTTCTTTTGAATGTTTTTTTGTCTTTACAGAGCTCCAAACAGCCCACCTCAAGAGAAGGCCCTTGCCTAATCCTCATTGTCCTAACAACAAGTGTTTTAAGCAGCTAGGAATGCATTTATGTTGGCTTTCAGCTTGTTGCATTGGATGCCTTTGCTTGGTGCAATTTTGGCATCATGTGGAATAAAGCAAGCAAATAGGAATGTAAACACACTTTTATATCCCAGGGCTCTGAACTGGTCTGGGAATGGGCAATCCAGTTTAAGTTTTGGTCTTATATGGTTGAGCATGAATGAGAAACCCAGGCAAAGCATGTTACAAGCCTTTTCAGAGATAATTTGCTTTTATGATTCCCCACCCCACCCCCACCCCCCCCATTTAGCAGAAGCTTCCTGGTGTAGTTCCTGCAGCAGTAGGTGAGGAGCCAGGATACACAGGATTTATTCCCAGCTCTCCACTCCTTTTTGTCTCATCTTTTTGGACTGTTTTGGTCTATAGCACTCTCAACACCACTGAGCTCAGATTGCTTCATCTTTCTAGGTGTTCCAGCAATGCAAATAGGAGCTACTGAGGTGCAGATAGCAGTTTGTGGGGACAAAGAATCTGGGCAGGGAATTTCTAGAGAAAGATGGGGCTGCCAGGAGAATTCTGGCCTGTTTTGCAAATGAAAGAAGTTTAGTTCAAGACTTGCAAAGGCTTGTCTGAACCAGGTATCTAAGAGGTTTTGGCCTGACCCTATTTCTTGTTTGGAAACTAAACTGTTGTCTGGGGATCAGTATTCCACAGAAATTTTTGGGGCAGAGTCTTGGGAAACAAATGGTATTTGGGCTCCACTGGTAGAAAGGGAGAACAGATTGAAAGGGTTGGGGAGACAGAGAAGTTCTGCTGCTTCTTGGGCCTGACCATGGAAATGCTGCATAACTGAAGGCTGAAGAGTCCAGAGAAGCATGGAAGGACCCCACCCGCAGAGAGACATGTTGGCTTTGCACCTCTCCTGGTGGCTGCTCTTACAAATCTGGATGCACTCAGCAGCTTTTTCTACTGATGTTTTGGGTGGAGTGGTGGAAAACAGTTCTGCCGTATGGAATGCCATGGCAACAGAGGTCCTCGAAGGGCTTGGGAGGTCAGACTGGAGCTGGGGATTTTGTGCTAATGTCAGCAGGCACTGGGGTCCTGCAAGCTCTCAGATGCGGATACCTCATCTACTTCAGCTCTGAAGCCCCCTGAGAATGGAGTAATAGGGTGACTTCTAAAATAAATCTGGCAGTCATCTTTCTTCTCCCTGTCTTCTTTCTAGGTAGGCAATGACTAGACCTTTTATCTCCTCATCCTAGGAGACTTTATACCTTCTGAAAAAGCTCCTACAGTCAGAATGAAATTGGTCTCTTGCTGCACCTCCACTTCTTTTAATTTCCCCATTGCCGAGATGCAGCAGACTTGGTCATTCCCGAAACAGTGACCGATTGTCTGGTTTGGCTGGTTCAGCTATTTGCTAAACATAATGCTCTTTCATCTTCGAGGAAATCGTCTGGACACCTCCACCAGAGTGGAGCTTGCTTTATGCTGCTGTTTCAATAGGCAAATAAAAGCAGCTATTTTCCTAGTTTAAACATAACCTGATTTCTCTAATGAATTGAAATATTTGAGGGGAAAGATTGGGTTTTACTGAATTTTTAAGAACTATAATCCTAAATTAACAAGCCAACTAGGTCTTTTCCTGCCTGGGGAAGGATTCCCCTCCTCCCCCAATATTTTCCCTCCCCTTAACTAATAACCGCAGCGCTGACACTTCATCATTCTTGTTGGGACCTAAAGGGCACCCGCCAGGGCCCTCTCACGCCGTGTGCATGATGTATGGCTTCTCTCATTGCTCCCTGGCAAATCAGGGCACTCTGGCTAAGGTTTGAATTTTTTTTTTTTTTTTTTTTTTTTTTCACTGGGAGCAGGGTAAAAATGTTGCAAAAAGAAATCCTTTTTTAGAGTTTTGCCATTGAGAGAGGAGATGGTCACCTGTCAGCTCTCATCTCCTCGGGATTTTGGGGGGCTCTGAAAGCCAGTGCCTTGCTCATTTTCCTCTGTTTCCTGAGATGACAGGAAGGAAAGTGTAGACTTCTGGCTGTGCTTCAGCCAGCTGAGGTTTAGGAAAAAGACACAGCTCAGGACTGACTCCAGTCCAAAGCCTGTCTGGCTGGTGAACAGCATTTGCGAGTGAGCTTGTACTCCTGAGAAATTAATACAGAAATAAATATCCTACCAAGACCACTGTTGCAAATGATGCAACTGAACTTTGTTTTCTTTTTGTGGTAACCAAGGATTTGACCAAAAGAAAAAGGACCAAGGAGAAATACACCCTGACTTCTTCCTCTAGAGAGTGAGTCAAGTTCCTTGCATGCGGTTCCAGTACAATGAAATTGAGAAGTCTGGCCAGCAACTGGGTTCAACAGGAAAGCTGAGGACAAGCTTTTGTGTGACTACTAATAGGTCCCTCTCCCGTGGCTCTGCCGGATGGGAGGAAACAAACAGCCCTTTTTGTTTTGCAGTTCATGACGAAGAACCCCAACATGCGGCTAGGCAGCCCGGGGCTGGGCGGAGAGAGCGCGATTCTGCGGCACCCCTACTTCAAAGATCTGGATTGGGACCTGCTGAACCAGCGTCAGATGGAGCCACCATTCAGGCCCCGAATTGTATGTGGGAAGAGGGGCGGGGGGAAGGGATCCTGGTTTGGTTTGTTTTGTTTGTTTTTTTGTTTGTTTGTTTGGGTTTTTTTTAACTCTTTTGGCCTATTTAAGCAGGCTTATTCCCATGAGACAGGAAAGGAGGTGAAGGAAGGGCAACCTTGACCTGAAAGCCCTGGCTCAGGAGCCAGGAGGTGAGGTCTCTGGGCTTGGCTTGGCTGCTTGTTGGCCACCTGATGTTGTACAGGTTGCTTTTCCCATCCATACTGGATTTTCAGCCAAAAACATGGGTTTGTAAAAGCAACTGCAGATTAAGCACCTAACTACACTTTGCCTTGCCCCAAATATAAACCAGGGTAAGTAATCCTCATTCTGACCACTCCACCCACCTGTCCATAGCAGGATTCTTTGTGTTTTGTCTCTCTCTGTACGGCATCCAGCAGAGTGTTCCCCACTTAGACCGCTGTCACCTGGGTGGTTCAAATGGCAGACAGGCTGCAGGGGGGGACACTGATGCCCATTTCTCCAGTGGTGCCACACAACCCAAAGGATGCTCTCCATGGAGAACCTTCCCAAGGTTGTCTCTGTGGCTTCCTTGCCTTTGAAATTGTCACTTGGAGTGACTTTGTGTCATGCTGTGGTCACTCTGCAAACTCACAGTGGCAGTAGTCAGCCTAGTGCTGTTCCATGACGCAAACTGGGTGCAGGATCATGCACTCAGGGGAGCTGTGACAGCTCAGGATCGGGCTCTTGAGAACCTGAATCAAAGGCTAAGGGAGCCTTCTCAGTCCCCCATGAGCAGGACAGGATCTGGGAACATCAGACTTCTATGTCAATAAACCATCTTATTCTGGATGCAGGAAAAACAAACGCCTTGCCAAAATGTGCCACAAACCCCGTTTGTGTGTGTGCATTGTAAACAGTCCCACTTTGTGGTGTGCAGCGAGGAATCCGGCACCTGGAGGCAAGCCATTTGTCTTCCCACGCCCCAGCCATTCATTATTGTGCAAGTTTAATGGCTCGAACATAGAGGAACTTATGCCCCCCCCCCCCCCCCCCCCCCCCCCCCCCCCCCCCCCCCCGGCCAGCGGGCGGGGGGGGGGGGGGGGGCGGGAGAGGCGGGAGGACAGGGTATACGACGGACGGGGTTGTCG